>KK116048.1:26399-44033 GCA_000611955.2 Stegodyphus mimosarum
TTCCCTACATGAAAATGCACAACTGTAAATATTGTAAATATTCACTTTGTATTATTATATTCACTTTAAATTTGAATTATGTACTACTTTGATTGTATCCACATTCAGCATGTATGATAGTCCTGTGCGTCTTACCTGGTTTGCAGCTGCTACTCGCCTCTGTTCATGATCCTGTTATCTACTGGCCTTTGATGCTGGCCCCCCTCTTCCCTACCTCCATATCACGGATTATTTGACGATGGATTCATGGTGACGCTACCTCTTTGGCTACTAGAGCGAGCCGAACAAGCAGTCCTTCGGACTGCATATCGGCGATAATTTCACAGTCAGTCAGTCAGTCACGATTAGATAATTCTTCAGATGATATATTTTTCTGCATTCTGAGTTATAAAATGAATGAGATGTAGCACTGTTAAGCGAACTTAATGCCAGACTGTTGCTATGATAAGTATAGTGAATTTTAAAGAGTGCATTTATTCTATTGTGGTTTATGCACTATCAATGAAGTAGATTTAATTCAATTCAATAAGTTTAAATGAAATACAGGAAAAATGCATATAATTTAATAAATCGTTGTGTACACATCAGACTTTTGTATTTTATGTCCTCACTACAGCATCAAGAAAACATTTCCGACCATGCTTTGCGGCATGATTTTATCATTTAGGTGTACTCTATTACTCCTGATAGTTTGTAATTGAGTTTCTGAAACACCCTGTATATTATAAGACTTTCTTGAAGAAGCATGCATTTTTAAATAAATATTTAAACTTATGTAAATTGTGCAATTTAGAGTTTAGTAGCAATTTATCAATATATTATTGCAAAACTAATATTATAAAAATAAACTATATTTAATTTTTAGAAAACAAATATCTGGACTTGCATAGAGCATGTGATATATAAGAAAAGTCATTTGCTTAGGGATCGGCATATAGATCAAGTAAGTTACTTTTGCTTATGTCCTAATAATATACCTTGGGAATATATGGAAAATCTAGTTATTTCACAAAGTGCAACTTGTTTCATTATTTGGGATTTGTTTGTAAGTGTGACTAACATCAATTAAGCTTAATGTAAAGGACTAAAATTTCTTTATTTCATTATAAAAAGCAAAAAATTCAAGTAGATTTCAAATGAAATTAATTTTGGGTAGATTAGCTATTGCTTCAAATTTTAAGAATCTTAATCTTAAGTCGCAGATTGTCTGCATTAGTTGACAAAAATAGGAAAGTGTATTTTTGAGTAAGTATTCAGAAGTTTGGTTTCATTTGTTAGATTATGACAAAGCACATGAGGCCTATCTGCCTAAGGGAAGGAATGCTTTCTTGGAGGAATTTATAAGGGAAATTTCTTTGAATTCAAGTTACACATGGGAAAAGTCAGAAAAACAACCACACAACTTGCTCATTTGTAGCATTTTGAATCCGAATTGAACTACTAGTGTCCACTCGGCCGCTAGTAAGCCATATCTATTCAGAAGCAAAGCATTCATAATTATTTTTTAATGTGCTATGAAAAGTCATATTAGTCTCAATTTCAACACAGAAAAAAGTACAGTGATGTATATGCAGTTTTGGTGATGTTATAAATTAATTCAAGAGGTAGTAAAATGTCTTGTAACATTATTGTAGAAAATATGAATTACAAATCCGGGCAGTGACTTTCCTCTCAGTAAAAATTTAAAAATTAAGTTTAAGAATTTTTAAAAATTTTTTTAGATAGAAAACCATAAAGTTTCCCATAATTTTCAGTCTTGCCCTCTCTTTATTGAAACTGTCAAATACACTGGTCTATAAAAAATAAAGACAAGGCATAGAAAATAGCATAAAAGCAGAACAAGGGAATAAAATGGACCAAAATACTAATTGGGTGGTAGACTTAAGACCGGTACAGGATAGCATGCACATCTATGACATGACTTATGGGAAGGAGTGTTGGAAGATGTATTGCATAAAAGTGGTGTATGTTCAGCACTTCAGAAAGCTTTTCACAATGTACAGTCATTTTCAACAACAGGTTGATACTATTTTGGAATATGGCCGACATATGTCATCTGGATGACTTTACCTGAGCTTCAGAAAGTCGAAATGTGACAATTGACCAAGATCACTCACAGCGTCATTTCACAAGCCTTGAGAGCGTTTCAAATGACAGGAACCAACCAGTCAGCAGTGGTTGAGGAACAACAATAGGAGACGACCAGTATATTGTCTTAGTGGCTAGAAGAGACAGCCAGCAGATATCACAAGACACATTTAGTAAATTTCTGAATGTGTGAAATCATGTTTTACCATTGCTAGAAGGCTGTACTACATGCACGATGACCAGTATGATGTGTGCCACTAGCACCAGCTCATCGGAGATGCCAGTTTTTGTGCTGCCAGGAACACAAGAACTGATATAACAGAAGTGGGATCGGGTACTGTTTATAGATGAGAGCCATTTAGTCTGACAAGCGATTCTGGGTATATACACATCTGGAGAGAGAAAGGAACGCGTAATCACCCTTCCAACATCATCAAAAGGGACTTTTTTGGAGGTGCTGGAATTCTCTTATGGGGCGGTATCACGTTTGGTAGATGTACTAACCTGCCTATCTCTCAAGGAAATTCAGTCACTGTTGTCTGCTATTGTACCAAGCTTCTCTTGCATTACATACATTTGTTTAGAGAGGTGCTATGGGTCTGGATGTCTTTTTTGTGGACAACAATGCTATACCGCATCATATAGTAGCTGTCACAGAGCTATTAAAATGTAGGAATTTGCAAAAGAAAATGTAGTGTTCTTTGGGTAATGTGAAAAGGCTTTTCATTCGACAGAAGAATAGTGCAGTAGTTTGAGAAACAGAATTAGTGTTTATTGTTTTTCTGTTTTGCTTTTAATCTGTATGAGCAGCTCTAGAAAAAATAGCTTGTATAATGGAGATTTTGGAATTCAAGATATGACAGCTATTTTTAATATTAAGATTATTATCGTTATTTTAACAGTTGCAGTTTTTGAGCACCATATCTTTATCTGTAGGCTCAGGTTGCTGAAGTTTTGTTATTCTTACTAATTCTGCATTATATATATATATGAAATAATAAAAACAAATTTAGAAGTAATAAATGTCGTAAAATGCTGAGATTCCGATCCACACTCAGTAGGAAATTTGGCAGTTGAGGAAGATTAAATCATCATTTTATTTTCAGTAAACATATTGCAGCCACAAACAACTTGGCACATTATTTGTCCCTATTTCAAGAGGTTTACATTTTTGATAACTTTACAACAAGAAGAAAGTAGCAGACAGCAATCCAGTTAGGCCAAAGAGTAGCAAGCAAGTGCAAGTGTTTAGGGGGAAATCTTAATTCAGTCTAAGTCAGTTTTGGTTCTCAATGTGTTTTGATTCGACAGTTAGTACTTCTGTAAAATTATTATTGGCTGCTCGATTTCTAACTCCATTTACTTCACCAGAATTATGTAAGAGTCATATGACATGGATTAATCTAGAAATGACGCAGTGCAGAGAGAGGTTACTATTTTTGGAATTGAGAAGGAAAATTTGCGTTGCTAATTTAATCTTTTAATTCTTTATTTTTCTTACATATATATGTCATGATTTAAAATGCTTAGAATGAAGGAATCAGATACTTTTTAGCAGCTTGCAGTTGTCATGGCTGGGGATGGATCAGTTAACCCAAATGAGCTTGAAATATCACAATCTTTATTTTCACACATGATCAGATCATCCCTTAGTAGATAAGATATTTCTAGATAAGCAATTACAATATTTTTTATGTGCATGTTATATCATCTTAGGGTAAGAAAAAGGAGAGAGCAGCATAGAGAAGTTTGCAAGACAGAAGCTAGGGAAGGAATGCAATAGAATAATGACATAGTTATTATGCGAAGAGTATTTATGCTAAGTTTGATGTAATTGTAGAGACAAGCTATGATTAGTTAATGTTAGTTTTAGCTGTCCTTTTTCAGTAGTGTTGCATATCATAAAAAGATCTTGAATTTGAGAGAAGAGATGAATTTAGGGGGAGAGCACCAAATCTAGAATGTTAATTTTGAGGTTGCCAATTATTTTTAAAGCAGCTATTGTATTTTGTTACATCTGACATAAATATATATACATGCACAAACATTTTTATGAAAATATTCATTTGTGAAAAGGGGGTGAAGGTATTGTACATCTATTCATTTTAAACCCAATCAGGCAGAAATGATTAAAGTAGAAACCAGTAGATTTATCAAAGCAGGAAACATAAAAATTATGCAAAGCCCTCACTGGGACTTGAACTCTGGACTTTTCAATGCTAGCCAGATGTGCCTTCCAGTTACACCATGAAGGCACGCAGTAAGGAGAAAGAAAAACTTCACATTCTCCCCCTCTTAACCCTCTGAGGGGCATAGTTGTTTGATTCTTCTCATGAAGATCTGTATTTAAACCACATTTATTAGCTAAATTTACACAATTTCTAATTTTAGTCTCAGTATTCATAAACTTCCATTCATTAAGATGATATTAAAGAAAGTAAGAAAGCAAAATATTTTATAAGCCAATATTTAACAAGTGAAAAAAGGTTTCATGACTGGATAAAGGCTATCATGCCACTTGGAGAGTTAAAGGATAACTGGAAAGGTCGTGAGCCAATTGGCAAACCTGGTGGTGGTGAATTATCATCTATCACCTTTTGTTTTGGGCATCACTTGCAAAAGCCATTAGATTTGTTGGAACATGAAACATGAAAAATATTGCCTTTGTCAGGACTCGAAATCATGACTGCCTAATGCTAGGTGGACCTACTTTCCATTTGCACCACAAAGGTATGTGGTAAGAAGGGAGAAAAATCTTACGAAGTAAGTTCAGTAACTCTAAAATTGACATTAAGCTTTGGATTACTGCCAGCTTGAGTTCATAATATATGCTACTTGATTTCCCATATTTAAGAAAGATGACAACATCCATTTATGGACTGATGAAACCTTTTACTTCCCTTTATTTTGTTCATAAACTAAAGTTAAAAAATGCACTAGCTGAGTTACTGCAAAGAAATATCCAAGTTAAGAAATTCCTGATGCTTTGAAATATTCCGACGAACTTAATTTGATTTCTGCGTACAAGCATAATAATTACACATTGATTGTGTATGAAGTATCAATGTAAGAAGAACAAAAATATTGTTGTGTTCTACGAGTTTATGCATTTGGAGTGATTGATGACAAAATTTAATGAAGAATCAAAACCCCAATTTACACTCTTAGACAAAAAAAAAAAAAAAAGACGCACCAAGAAGGAGTTATCCGAATGAGATGAAAATCGGTAGAAGTGATATACATGTATAGGAAAACAAATGATTACAGTTTGAGAAAAGTTGGATGATTTGTTGAAGTGATAGAGCTTCACAAAGTGAGAAAGTCAGTAACGTGTTTGTCCAACTCTTGCTCTTATGTAAGCAGTTATTCGACTTGGCATCGATTGATAGAGGTTGTGGATGTCCTCCTGAGGGATATCATGCCAAATTCTGTCCAAATGGCACGTTAGATTGTCAACATCCCGAGTTGGTTGGAGGGCCTTGCCCATAATGCTCCAAATGTGCTCAATAGGAGAGAGATCCGGCAACCTTGCTGGCCAAGGTAATGTTTGGCAAGCAGTAGAAATATGTGCAGTGTGGGCGTGGGCATTATCTTGCTGAAATGTAAGCCCAAGGTGGTGTGACAAGAAGTGCAACACAACGGGCCTTAGAACTTCATCGACATACCGCTGTGCTGTAACGTTGCGATAGATGGCAACCAAAGGGGTCCTACTATAAAATGAAATGCCATCTTAGACCATCACTCCTGGTTGTCCGCCTGTCTGCTGGGAGACAGGTTGGTATCACACCGCTTATCAGGACTGAGTGTTCTGTGCATACTTTTGACGAACATTGTCGTAACAGTGTCAAAGTCCTGATCTCAAACGGGGAGCTGAATGCAGCTATGTTCTGTTAAGTGGTAGAATAATTGCACGTAAGAAGGGTTTAAAATCCCCTTTTATTAAAGCACTATTTACAACCACTTCTCAACTTGGAAGGGATAACAGAAAATAATGACCGCTCTTGGGTCTAAACTGAACAATCAAATAATTTAAAATAAAGTTGAGTAGAAAATTAAGTAGTCGTTGCTCTCAGAGCTTTAAACGCGAGGTTGGCCTCTATTCTAAACTATCAATGGTGCGTAGCAAGAATTGGCTAATACTAATGCACTTAGATTACTTCAATATGTATTAGAATAACAGCGCTAAAGCTTAGAACTTAAATACTAGCTAGTCAGGCGAACGTCGCACAGAACCGAAGTGATCTGAGAGTAAAAGCTCTCTCACACTGAGAAGTTCCTTGCTAACCTTTAAATACAAAACTTGGCTCCACCTCAAATTAGCATAAAGCTGAATCGTGTGCTAATTCTAAAGGGAAGTTGAAATAAGAGTTCACAGGAAAGAGAAATTAACATAAAACTTTGTTAGTTTAAACTAAAACCTTACATACTTCCAGCCAGAATTTTTAAAAGTTGAATTATTCTGGTCCAAACGGACCATGTTGAAACTTTGCGATTCTAGAAATACTAAAAAAAATTAACTCTTCCTAACTTAGGCCAACCTTTACAGAAAAAAATAGAATTTCTTAGCAGATTACAGACGAAAACTTGACTTTTACATAGATATTCATCTGTTTTGTCTATTAACCTTTTTTTCTCTCACTCCTTCCAGCAAAATCTGGAAGGAAAGAAATTTTAGTATAACATAATAACACTAAGTTCTAGGTAACAGACATCTTCCCTTACACGTGTAATTTCTTACACACATTATCATTCAAGCAAAATCAAATTCTTTCCCCAATGCTCTCCACTGGTGATGGATGAAAAGTGAACCGCAATTGTGGGTTTTCTTTTTTTGTCTGGGGGTGTTTGACTCTACCACCTACGATCGACTAACATTAGTTAGAACTTGACATACCGAGACCTCAGGAGACACCCTATAACCAGCTAAACCTGATGTTCTAATTAGCTTCGTGTCTATCACTTTAAGTGTATTTGGTGGAGAGCCTACTAATAACTTACATTCTATTGCTTCTATCTCGTCTTTTCATGCATACAACTCCTGCCCAAAACACAAAGAATGCTTCATTCAAAATTAACTTTGCACCTAACGTGCATTGATACAATAAATGTATTTTGTTACGACATTTCATAAAACTTTTAACAATTGCATGCAAATCACAAGATACAATAAATGCGTTAAATTTCTAAGTTTACAGCAAGTGCTTCACATTCTTTTCAAAGTTCTTTTCTGAAAATCGCATTACACTGAAACAGTAGTCTGTTGGTGTTTTCCTTCTACCGACTTTTAATTCTAAAAATTTACAAGTCTTTCGACAAAGCATAATACAAAAACATTTAGTTAACATTCTCGCAGCAATTCATTGCTTTTACAAGGCTAATATTTACACAATGCTTCAGAATCCACTTTACAAACATTAAGTAATTTTAAATCTTTGCAGAATTACAATTTTAAATAAAAGCATATTTCAAGATAAGTAAAAGCAATTCATTGCTTTTACAAGACTAATATTTTCACAATACTTCAGAATCCACTTTACAAACATTAAGTAATTTTAAATCTTTGCAAAATTACAATTTTAAACAAAAGCATCTTTCAAGGTAAGTAATCATTTATCACACACTTGGCATAAAAGTCAACCTCGCTTGAGGTAAAAAGAGACCCTGCAACTTGCAGTAACACTTGAAAATTAACTAAACGTTGGAATAAGAAATACTACTTATCTTGCTGTAGTCAGCCGTTCTTTTCTTGACCCAATCCTTGAAACTTCGGTGAACTGTAGCTTGGGCCAGGCATCTGGATTTTGGTCGCTGGCCGTTGACTCTTGTTGTTGTTCTGCCTTCCTCTTAGGGATCTTTCACTCCACTCGGGGATACTTGCTTTGGGCAGGAGGTTGATCCGCTTGACGTTTGCTCGACAGAATCGTTCTCTATTCCTGGGCCCTCGTTAGTCGCTGCTCCGGCCTCCTGCTGTATTCTGGACGTTGACCCTCAGGCTGTAACCGGGGCTGCTTGCTTCTCAGGCTCCTTTCTGACACTTCAGCTCTCCTCTTGACTGCTTTGGGCTGGCCTTGTCCATTCTTCTTCGGTCTTTTGCTGCTTGTCGAATTTCTATTTTCTGTGTTCTTTCAGTCCATTTCCACCTGGTGATTTTCCTTTTCTTTTTTCCTCTACTTTGTTGAGGAGGGACTTTTTGTTTCTGGCCTCTCATTGCAATTTTTGCTGGTTCCTGTTGTTGCCGCTGAGGTGAATCTTCCGTGGAAGTCTGTCTCCCGGGATCCTGGAAAAAATCTTTAAACATTTCCATTTTATTACGGCCATAAAACGGTTTGAGTTGGTCCACATTGGCAGCAATTTTCTCGCCGTTCTTGGCTTTTATCACTACTACTGTTTGGGTGATTTTCTCGATAAGGAAAGCACCTTCAATACGTGGAAAAAATTTCCCCACCTTTTCTTCTGGGGCATTTGATAAAGCGTGTTTAATTTTCAAGACATCATCTCCGACTTTATAATTCACCTCTCTTCTCTTTTGATCATAATAGTATTTTGTTTCCTCTGGGCTATTTCCGAATTACCTTTCGCTTCTCAACTTTTGAATGTCATGCATTCTAAATTCTTCTGCCCTTTCCTGGACAAAGAAAAGTTTGTCTAAGGGTGTCAAAATCGTTCTTCCAATATACAGTTCAGCGGGTGTTTTTTGCATTGTATCATGTTTAGCCGTTCTAAGGGCAAATGCAAATTCATTTATATGGCTATTCCAGGTAGAGTGATAATTCTTAATATAACTTCGAATAATTTTAACTACGTTTCTATTAACCCCTTCCGCTATGTTTGACTGCAGACGATATGGGACCATCTTTAGGTGACGTATGCACAGTTTTGCACACATTTCCTCAAAAATATTATTAAAAAATTGGGGACCATTGTCGGAAATAACTTTTAGGGGTGCCCCGTATTTTAACACATTACCGACCGGCCGTCGATTAATCGACGTTTGCTCCCTAGCGCTTACCGACCAGTCGTCGATTAATTGACTTTTGATCTTTAGGGAAAAGCACAGATTATCTGAATAAAGAATGCGAAATGCTTGCTACTTGTCAATCTAACCTAACCAAATCTAACAGATAGATCAAAAGTCGATTAATCGACGACCGGTCGGTAAGCGCTAGAGAGCAAACGTCGATTAATCGACGGCCGTTCGGTAATGTGTTAAAATATACGTATTTAAAGTTGAATCTACTACAAATTTAGGAGATGCGCATTTTAACGGAATCAACTCCAACTACTTGCTAAAATGGTCCACTATAACTAAAAGATATCGGCTTTTGTTAAATTTACTTCTAGGATAAGGTCCTAGTAAATTGATCCCTATTATTTGATTTGGGAACTCTGATTTAACACTCAATAAGAACCCGGCCAGGTGGAAATTAATATAATTATTAAATTGGCATGTTGGGCACGACTGGACACACGCCCTAGTAAACTTTTGCAGTTCGGGAAAGAAAACTGCCTCGCGAACTCTTTGGACAGTTTTCCGTATTCCCAAGTGGCCAGAAGTAGATGAATCATGTAATTCCTCTAATACATTAAATCTAATGCTAGCTGGGATAACCGGTCTAAACTCGTGGTTTTCATTAGTAGTTTTTGTATAAAACAAAAGTCCATCAATTATTTTGTAATTTGCGGACCTATTTCTTATTGGCACAATATCTTGATGACTGAAATTCTCAGGGTCGGCTAAATAATTGTATATATTTTTGAACTCCGGATCTTTTCCGAGTTTAGCTATTACTGTTTCACGAGAATCTAATACTTTGGATGTCAGCATGGCTATTCTAACCGTATTCCCATTTTCATCCAAATTAATTCTACTTAAAGCATCTGCCACAACATTTTCCTTTCCCGGCGTGTGTTTAATTACTAGATATTCTTGTAATTTAAGTGCCCACCTTATTAATCTGGGAGATAAATTTTTTCCAGAGTAGAGTCTGGTGACTGCAGCAGCGTGGTCGGTATACACAGTTACTGGAGAACTTCCAAAGTAAACACGGAATTTGTGCACTGCTGATAAAACTGCGAGAGTTTCCCTTTCCGTGGCCGAATAGTTTCTCTGGGTTTCATTCAACGTTCGACTGAAAAAGGCCACGGGTTGCCCATTTTGAGAAAGAACTGCCCCAATCGCAAAATCTGAAGCGTCCGCTGAAATTTCTTGCCTTTATCCCCCTCCGAGGGGATAAAGACGGGGTCTTGAGTCAGATGGGGTCTTTCAGTTTTTGAAATGCCAAGTTGGCTTCTGCTGACCACAAAAACCTAGCTTTCTTCCTCTTCAATTTCAGCAGAGGTTCAGCTATTTTGGCAAAGTTTTTAATGAAGGACCGATAGTATGAACACATACCAAGAAACAATGATAACTTTTTCGCTGTTTTAGGAACAGGATAATTTTTGATACCTATAATCTTGGACTGATCCATTTCAATGCCATTCTGAGAAATTTTAAACCCTAAATAACGTAACTCTTTTGGGGCAAATTTACATTTGGATGCATTTATTTTGAAACCAGCTTCGTTTAACAATAAAAACACTTTTCTTAAATTTTGTAGGTGTTGTTCCAAACTATTACTTGTAATTATAATATCGTCCAAATAAATGAACGTACTCTTACCAAGGACCGGTCTTAAGACAATGTCCATGCATCGTTGGAAAGTTGCCGGCACGCCGGATAAACCGAAAGGCATCCTAAGAGATGCATACGTGCCAGACTTCGTTATGAAGGCGGTCTTAGGGACGTCTTTGGGTTTTACCCCAATTTGAAAATAGCCACTCATAAGATCTAACGTAGTCATGTATTTTGTAGACGAAATATTTCAGATTATCTCTTCGATTATCGGCAAAGGATATACAGGATATTTTGTGACGGCGTTTAGCTTGCGATAATCTATAGCAAAAGGCCACCGCTTTGGGTGCGTAATCGGATAATCATTATTTTTCTTGCATAAAACTACTGAGCTAGCTTAACTGCTAGAAATCAGGGTAATTATTTTATTTTTCAACATTTCCTTAATGTGATATTCAATAATTTCTTCTTTCACCTTGTCATAACGATATGGCTTTTGCCTTACTGGTTCGACGTCCCCTGTTTAAATCTCATGACTGGTGACCTGCATGAAACCTGGTACATCGCTAAATAAATTTGAAAACTCACTTACCAGTGCCTGCAGCTTTTCTTTCTCTTCTGCCGGTAAGTGCTGTAGCTCCAACTGCGGGGGCTTATCATTCCTTTTGTCCACCGGCTACATTGATATCGTCAGATTGCCTCCCTGAAAATCTATCTTCGCTTCTGCCAATCTAAAAAAATCCACATCCAGAATAATACATGTTTGCAGGTTTCGCACAATATAAAATAAAATTTTTACCTGCTCGTCATTGATACGCACAAAAAGTGAAACTTTTCGTAGGCATCTACACTTCTCTCCTTGGGCCACTATAACATTCGTGTCTCTTGCACTAAAAATTCTATAATGGCGAAAGTGTTTTTTGAAAAATTTTTCAGAGATAAAGCTGCTTTGCGCTCCTGTATCCAAAAGAGCCGTCGCCGGTATGTTGTTAATTAAGACTTCGGTAAACTGAAATTTGTAACGACCGCGTTGTTTAAACAAATTGTGGAAGGATTTTGCAAGACTTTGGATTTCTTCACCTTCCTTAAAGAAATCCATTTTAGTTTAAATCCTTCTTCTTATTCTGGCCACCTTCTGCATCTTTGCCTGTTTTTCGATTAAAATCTCGTCGCTCGCCGTTCGACTTAGGAGATCCATCTTTCTTTGGCCATTGCTTCGCCTTGTTCCCGTAATTTTGTTATTGCTTTTGCTGCGGTCTTGGCGTGTTCCATTAACTTCTTCGCTCAAATTGGCAACGTTATTCATTGTCTGCAGTTCTTCGACTTTCAGATTGTACAGCAAGCTCGAATAATTTATCCAAAGTCGTTGAGTTTCTGAGCTCAATAAAATCTTGAACTTGGGGCAGCAGCCTAGGAAGTATAATTTGAATGATTTCTGGATCCGGGCGACTTCCATACAAAAGCTTGAAAACTTGGATTTTTCTCAAGATAAAATTTGACAAATCTTCTATCTTTTCTTGGTATCTACTGAACAGTTCCGCTTCCAGTCTGGCTCGATCTGGTACAACATGAAATGCTTTCACCAAAGAATTGTTAAAATTTTCATAAGTGTGTGGGGGCTTCCCCCAAAATATTCTTTCCAAAACTCTTGAACCAATTTAGCGCTTGGCCCTTCAAAGCACTGGTGGCAAGAGTGACTTTCTGAAATTCATGGACTGGATATGGATTGGATGCACATAAAGTGTGCATTCAATTTTTCCAGGAAATTAATTACGGCTGACTTGCTGTCGAAATTTGCAGCTGGCTTTATGGCTGCCTGCATGGTTTGTACAATGTAGCCAAATCCTTCTAGGGCAGGAGGTGACATCTCAGGGTTTTGCACAGGTACTGTGGGTATCTCAGGTTCATCTTGCCTTTCAGGCCATCCTCTCATTTTAATTCTTTGGGCGCCAGTATCAGGACTGAGTGTTCTGTGCATACTTTTGGCGAACGTTGTCGTAACAGTGTCAAAGTCCTGATCTCAAACAGGGAGCTGAATGCAGCTATGTTCTGGTAAGTGGTAGAATAATTGCACATAAGAAGGGTTTAAAATCCCCTTTTATTAAAGCACTATTTACAACCACTTCCCAACTTGGAAGGGATAACAGAAAATAATGACCGCACTTGGGTCTAAACTGAACAAACAAATAATTTAAAATAAAGTTGAGTAGAAAATTAAGTAGTCGTTGCTCTCAGAGCTTTAAACGCGAGGTTGGCCTCTATTCTAAACTATCAATGGTGCGTAGCAAGAATTGGCTAATACTAATGCACTTAGATTACTTCAATATGTATTAGAATAACAGCGCTAAAGCTTAGAACTTAAATACTAACTAGTCAGGCGAACGTCGCACAGAACCGAAGTGATCTGAGACTAAAAGCTCTCTCACGCTGAGATGTTCCTTGCTAACCTTTAAATACAAAACTTGGCTCCACTTCAAATTAGCATAAAGCTGAATCGCATGCTCATTCTAATGGGAAGTTGAAATAAGAGTTCACAGGAAAGAGAAATTAACATAAAACTTTGTTAGTTTAAACTAAAACCTTACATGCTGTCCGGGGCATCTCCAGACTCGCCTTCACTAGTCATCGGGGTTCAGTTCAAAGCGGGACTCATCACTGAAGATTATTCTACTCCAGTCAGTGACATTCCAGTACGAATGAGCCTGCTACCACTGCAACCGGGCTTGACGTTGAACAGAGGTCAATGGTAGTCAGCACAAGGGGTGCTGTGACCTCAGCCCCCTTTCTGTGAGCTGTCTATGAATGGTCCTTGCGGTCACTAAAGCATTAGTTACACATACAATCGATGATAATGATGCATCTGGGACTGTGAGTGCCGCTCTGGCGATTGCTCGGTCTTCACGTTCTGTTCAGCTCTAGGCCTACCGTTTCTTTCTTGACACTGTGTGTGGCCATGGTTCACCCATTCCTGCCAACATTGTCTAATAGCGGCATCGCTCTTGCTCAAATGTCGAACTATTCGCCGATAAGGCCAACCGGCTTCTGAGCCCAACTACATGAACTCTGACATTCTGACATCTGCGCATATTGTTCGCGCACCTGTATGCGAGGCATAGTTACTGTCTACCAGAGTACACGGAATGAAATTCGTGAAGAATCTATGACCTGGAATCATAATTTCTACTCTTAAATATCCTGCCAATTGCACAGATCAGATGTGCTGTAGCAACAACTGTTAATTCATTGGCAGCCAAAATGTAAAATTTTGCATTTTCTATCGAAACCTGTATGCATATCAAACTGTGTCCAATTTGCTTTGTATCTTCTCGGTGTGTCGTACTGCGTCTTTTTTTTTTTTTTTTTTGTCTAAGAGTGTATTTGGCAGTATTACACAAAGAGTTCCAAAGACAGGTTTACAGTCTTCAAAAGATTATGACAAACATGCTGAAATAATCAACAATACTACCTTCAAGCTATCAGGCTATAATGGTGAAGACAGCTTCACAGTAAAGCACTAAATTACAGCTCCTGACTCGGTCGATTGCTCTCGAGGTAATCTCTGAACATAAGATGCTACTACCAAACTAAACATACTCTCACTGAACTCTGCGTACAGGCACGGTATATATAGCTTTTGACCTGCCTTCAGGAACGTTGTCAGGAAAACCGGTAAGAATTCATTCTAGAATGTTCTCGCTCTGTCTATGGCATATTGCCAATTTTGTTGCCAAATAGGTTATTTTATGCCAAATCTAACCGCAGCTGGGCATTTTGTAAGAATATGTTAGGTCGGAGCGTTCTTCACCAAATTATTGATATAACAAATAATGTTGAGAAACTGTTTAAAAATGCGACATTTATAAGTATACAAGTACGTGTTGCTATTCTAAACCAAACAGCTAGAAACTTATTAAGCAGAAAGTTACAGATGACCATTGTGTGTGCTCTGTAAATAGATTTGTCGGCAATCAGCATTTGATTGTGTACTAACAAACTAAAGGAAACATATTCCTAACTTGTATTGAAGAGGAGAACCATTCAATTTACAGAAATTTTGTGAAGCAACTTTTCAAAGATTTTTGACAAAAACATATGACTATCACATTCATCTCACGTTCCACAAATTTTTGTTTAGAAATCAAAATTAAAATACTTTATATGATGTTAAATTGAAAGATGGATTTAAAAAAAAAAGGGGGAAAAAATTAGAAGGTCATATCATGCTACGCATGCAAGAGATAAATCGTGGAAAATATGAGAATTGGAAAAAAAAAATAATTTACATTGAATGCAGTATGAGAAAGCAAAAATATCACATACTCATGAAAAAGGAAGAATTAAATTACCTATTCTGTCAGTGGCAGCAGAATACAATTTGCATACACTTCATTTCAAATATTTCATATTTCCATGTACTTAATCGGTACCAACATTGTCTTTCCGATCTCATTACATACATCATAAAAATATTGTATCCAAAAGAGTCCGAAATCCTCTAATCCAAAGGAGTTTTCCTGCTTCTGTTTTATAATTTGATCTATTTCCTTTCCCATTCTTTATATTATTTCTCTCAGCTTGGACAGAATATAAGGTGATACTTTTTTTTAAATATGTGTTCGTTAAATGCAATTTTATCTTTGGTAATTTGATACATCTTATTTACCATTCACTCTTTTACTTCTTTCAGCATAAATGTAAGAGGAGGCAACACTTTTTTAAGTATTTCTTCTTCACTCTCAGCTTGTGTAATTTGGCCTTTCTTTGGCATTTCATCTTCTATTTCTCGCTTTTGGGGTTCCAAATAAGATGACATTTGTCAGGGTATCTTCACTCATTATGTGGTCTGAATATACAAATTCTTCAGATATCCCTTCTGATAATGAATATCTTCTTTAATCCTTAGCGTTTAAATGGGCCTCATCAGCAAATCTCTTTTCATACTGTTCTTTCATATTTGAATCATTTTCTGCACACTCCATAAAAATAATAGTCTCCTCTTGTTACAAAATTTCCTTCAAGCATATATGGCACATCACCTTCAGCTTGGTCAGATTCAACACCAGAGCCAAATTCTCAACCACTGCTATCTGCTAGATCATTTCAATTTGGAAATCACTCTTCCTTTATAGTTGGTATTTTTCTATGCAAGCGTTCTGGACAATCCACTTTGCTTCTAACATGAAAGTGATGATCATATTCCACAGGCCAGTTGTACGTCTTGGCAATAACATAAACCTTTGTTTTTGTTACATTATAAGGTATTTCTCCTGCCTTCTTCGCATGTGTTTGTGGTGTACTGGTCAGCACGTTCAGCTCATATTCTAGAGGTCCGTGGGTCAAGTCCTGGTAAGGGCATTGCTCATTTTCCATGTCTCTTGCTTCAAAATAACCTAATGTCTCTACAACATTTGCTTTGAATAATTTTGATTTGTATAATCAACATTTGTCACAGGATAGAATACTTGCTTTTCAGTTTTTACCTTTATAAAATTTATGCTATTATTTTTAATTTTTGTTCTTTCATCTGCTTGTAATTTAATATATGAATTTTCGTCAGTGCAATTTAACCCAAATAAATAAATAATCTTTTGCATAGCCCAAGTTATCACCGACCCTAACATGCCCAGTATGGGGTAAACATAAGAATACTTGTCCAACCAATAAATCTACTAATGGAGCCAAATCTGGCATTCTTAATACTGAAATATCTTTTGACATTATGTTACCAATTTTTAATCCACGACTGCCACACCAAGACTTTTTGTCTGATATTTTGATATCAAGAATCAAATAACGCTTTTTTGCAAGATGAAATATTTATTTCCAGACTTTTCGCAACTGATCTTTTAAAAAGCTGTCGCTTCAGTCTTGCAAAGAAGACATAATATGAGAATTGTTAATTAAAGCATTTTTCAAGTACATATCAGCTCTTACGGAATCATCAAAGTTGCACACATTTACTATAGTTTTTTTTTTTCTTTTTTTAGCACAATATTTCTTTGTATGCTCTTTCAATCTACATATTTTACAGGGATACAGACAGTCTTTTGAAATATGACCAAAACGAGTGCATGAAAAACTTTGGAGTTCACCCTGATCATTACAAATAAGTTTTAGATTATACTTATATTTATGCGTAGGCGAGCTGTCTGATTCATAATATTTATGGCTTCTTATCATGTTACTGTTTTTGAATTTATTAGTCAACTCTTCTCAAGTTACGAGAATTCATTACTTGCGGAACGTTTTAAGAATCATCCCAAAGCCATAACTCAGAACCACTTTTAATTTCATTCCGTATATTTATTCCTTGAACATTATTGTATTCATTATTGTATTGTTATTGAGCATTTTTGTGTTCATCTAATTTTATAGCTAATTCATTCACATTTACATATTTAGGCCATGAATCAATAAAATGTTCCCTGATAGAATTCTCAGCCCGTTTTTTCAACTGGTCTGTTATAATTAATTCTTTTAAAGAGTCAAAATGATTTAATCCTACTAACCATTCATTAAAATAGTTATGAATTTTGGAAACAAAATTTCTTGTATTTTTTAAATTCCTAATATGATTGACAAATTCATGCAAATGCATATTCATTAGTGTGTTCTTCAGGTTCTCAGACAATTAATTGAGTGATTTTAAGGGGTAAAATCCTAATAAATAAAAAAAACATTATCTTCTTAACCCCACTGGTTTGGTTTGGCATTCAATTTAATTCAAAATGGAGCTATGTCTCCATCCTTTAAATCGAATTTTTGCATAAGACTTTTCAAATTGATGCATTTCTTGTATCCTCTTTATTATATTACTTTCTGTTTATATTTGGAACATTATTTTATTCTCGTTTAAAAGTTTTAGTTTTTGCAATTTAAAATTCCTTTGTTACCACTTTGCAATTTCTTTCTTTTTTTTTTTTTTTTTTTTTTTC
>KK116048.1:44099-79481 GCA_000611955.2 Stegodyphus mimosarum
TTTTTTTTTTTTTTTTTTCTTCACATTCTTGAAACAATTTGTTTTTTCCGTTCTGCAATTAATTGTAATGGTTCTTTTTCTAATTTTTCTCTTCTTTCTTTAGTATTTCTTCATTAATCCTTTCAAAAAATTGTTTTATTAATAGTTTATCATAATTTTTGCTATTATTAGTCCAAAGGGGCAATTTGCCGAGAAGGACTATTGTTTTCATTTTGGCATTTTGCATTGATTCACTACAAATGTCCGATTCACTTTTCAAATTGTTGCCACCAAACATTATCGCCCTGTATAATATTTAAAGAAATTAAATAATGAAGAATCTGTATAAATATATGTATGTTTCTCACACTGGGGTAAAACAACTGTACGTAGAGGCATTTAATTTTGAACAACTTTTGTTTTCACTCAAATGTGTGCATCTGGAAGCCCAGATTTGGTATTTGTTTAATTATCTATTTCATATTTTGTAAAATTTTAATGAATATTTTATTAACAAACTCAATGATTTCAACGCAAGCAATGGCAAAACTGTACAGAAAAGAAACATTTTTATCTTCGGTGCAGGAACGATGTTGTGTATCAAAAATTCTAAAGATATGTTCATTTAAAAATTAATTTGCAATATTGCTGTTGAACTGACTTTAAGTATGAAGAACATAATATTTAATAAAGGTAACACACAAAATGTTAAGAAAGTCCCTCTGGGTGTAATGTAAAATCTGAAGCTTTGGGTTTTTTTTTTTTATTAGTGATGATGCTTTTAATCGTAACCATAACGGCATCTGAGGGGACCATTTTCCAATTTCTTTTGCAAGTTCAATCAGATCGCTTTTGCATCTTTGCTGCGAAAAAGCATTAAGATCGTTTTGATACGATACTTTAAGATATCTTTACATGCATTAAATAACTTTCATTGATATGCTTAAAAGCTTAAAAAAATGAAACATTTGCCTCTTTTGTTTTCACAACAGACCTTCAATGGCGTTCAGGAATGGTAGGTTGACATTGACATCCCATTTCTGAAATTTGGTGGCTTTTTAACTGTGAGTTAATTCAACAACTAAACAACAAAATATTTTATTCATTTTAATTTTAAGAATCTCATGAGTGCCTAGTATTGCCTCTTGCTCGTGATTACATTTCTATCTCGCTTTGCTTACGATTTACTTTTGAATGACAATGGCATCATCTGGCAGTGAATTGTGGAAGTTCCTCTATATGTTATATGCACTTTAAGGTGATAGCTCTAAAGCATCAACAGAAGTGGACATTCTGATGGTGTAGTGTACAATGTCTTGCAGTAATTTGTCAGAACATGACATGATCATTGCTCATATTGAGGGATTATTAGTGTTGGTATCTGTAGTAATAAAATCTTTTCATAACTATTGACATATTGCCACTACTGTTTATTTAACACTTATATATTTGCTGTGCTGAGCAAGTAAGATTTGATGTGCATCATTAATGCAACATCTAGATAAGTATATTTGTCTTTTTATTTGTGCAGTTAGGAATCACTACTTCTAAAAGTACTATTGCTAAATCAGTCACAAGAACAGAAATGTTTTCCTTCTGTTTATTAATTTCAATGATTACAGTGCAGTTTTCAGATACACATAATGTAATTTAAATAGCTGACTTGTTAAAAACAGCATGCCATACAACAATTTCTGTTCCTATTTTTAAAAACACTGATGTATGTTTTATGTAAACTGCACTTAAGAGCCAAAATCCTGCATATGGTCCACAGTTTAGCCATACCTAGTATATAACATTTTATTAATTTGAAATAGTCTATGAAATGGGAATTTAATTGATCAAAATGTAATTAAAGAAAGTCATATAAATTATGACTTATGATTTGGATTGTTATAAATATTTTAAATGTTGAAAAACAATTTGCTTGATGAATCAGTTAACAATACAAATAAAAAATATATAATTTATTAACGTCTACCATAGTTTTATTTGTAATCCATTTATATAAGCATCCATTTATTACATCATTTGCCTAGTACCATATATTCCTATTTTTGTTTTATAGCTCTTAAAATTCAAACATTAGCTTTTCATTACTGTATAAATTTGCTATGAGAATTTTTCTACTGTATAAGAATCCATGAAATCTGCGTATGCTTTTTATTGTTGTTTTAAGAATAGAATATCATTTTAGGGTTTTTTTAAATGGAATGTAAATTAATTTTAAGGTAATATAGATTTCATATAAGCATCTATAAATGCCTTTGGTAAACTGTAAATAGGCAAAATTATGCCAGTCCTTTCTTAATTTGTAATTTTTTATCTTATGTACACATAAATTGTACAGAATTTGTTTTATTTTACCTCTTAATAAATAAACATTCTAATTTTAAAAGAGCTATATTCTCTCTGTTTATAGGAATATTAATATTTGTTCTTATTTAAATGAAAATGTATAAATTCTGGAAATTCATAGAAAATAAGCTGAAAATGTAATTATGGAGCAAAATTTGTTCATGAATATTATATTAATGTCTAAAATATTTATATTTTAAGTAATTATTCTGCTTAAATGTTATTATTGTATAACAATGATGATAATTAATATTGTTTTACTGTTTATTAAAGATAATTATGTGCTGCATTTTTGCTATTTGCAAAGTAATGGAACAAGAAGTTCGTTTCAAAACTATAGTCAGTTGTTATGGTCAGCTTTCTCATTCATCTGTTTCTGTGAGTAATTTTTAAATTTCATTTAATGTTAGTTTTTGTTGTGATTTGTACACTGAAATCTTATTTGTTTTTTAATGATTAGAATATCATCATTGTTTGATCAATGTTAAATAGTAATTACTGTTCACAATTAAAAATTTCAGTTATTTATTCATTTGCATGGTGTGTATGCAGAAAATCATGTAGATTCATCAGTACAGTTATAATCTTTCAAACTGCTACTCCCTTCTTTTTTATTTTCCTCCCTAACTATGAAATTTACAAGGTAATTGACCAAAAACTGCAGTAAATTACCTTGCATAATATTGGCAACTTTGAAATTCGGCCATTGTCTTTTATAATAAAGTGCTATCATGTTGTATGTGGAGACCTATAGAGGAGATGTGGATGTGCTGCTTTGAATGGCAGATAGAGAAGTTGTTCATATTGTTCTGGCTGTTCTCATTGTTCCATGATTACCCCTAGCAGTTGTTATCTGAAGCCTGCTGCCACCCTTACAATGGATATGTATATCCTGTTGGAATTACTGATAGTATTATTATCTGACTTTGATATGACATTGCTTCATAAGCCACATAGTTTTTGACTTCACGAACCCACTTCTGTTAGGCCAATGATGCAATCCTGTCGAACTTGCTCATTTGATTGTACTTTCATCTTCAGACATTTTCTAAGGCAAATTCTGCTCCTATAAGAGCTGTTAAAGCCTTCACAGTTCAATGAATAGTGGTGTTTATGTGTTACTTAAGATCTGCATTTCCATGCACTGTAGATCTAGTTTATGCATTCATTGATTGTACGTGTTTCATTAGTTAATTTAATGCATTAAGAGATATTTGCAACACTGTTTCTGATTTATGGCCCAAGATCTGCATTTCTATTATCTGTTTATCTGCATTATTTATGCATTTGTTGATTGTACATGTTTCATTAGTTAATTTAATGCATTAAGAGATATTTGCAATACTGTTTCTGATTTATGGCCCAAGATCTGTATTTCTATGCACAACATATCCAATTTCTGCATTTCTTAGTTGTATATGTTTTATTATTTGCACCAAGATATGTGTATGTGTAAGTCTGAATATGATTAAGACATGGCTAAAATATAATGAATTTTACTTGAATCCCACCATCTGAAACTATTTTGTATTTGTGTATTTTTGTTTTGCAGAATGCTTGCAAATACTCATGTATTATGATGTAATCTCAATGTATACTTACTTTGCATTTTATATTAATTTTTAAGGTTATACTATGATGTAATTTGCAGTTGCTTTATATTACTGCATGAATAGAGCATTCATATAGTATTGATGTATATCATTATAACTTAAAGTATGCATAATCTGTATTTACTTATATTTCATGATTTCCAACTTTGAATGAATATTTTCCAACCAAAAATAAGTTCCTAAGGAATCAATTTTATGTTCATTATTTAAAGAAAAAAGGTTATTTAGTTATTCATGAATTTAAAATTATGTATTATATAAGTGTAATGAGCAAAAATTCAGCACCGTACAGGTGAAAAATACATATGCCAAAGAAAATAAAAATCATATAACTACTGCTTTTGAAAAAAAAACATGTATTTTCAGTTTTATTTTGATATACAGTAGGCACTGTTTAATATATCATATTTGCCCATGTCTATTTTGATAACATTAACTGAATGGTCAGATAAATGATGAGAAAGAAATGTCTTTCAAATCAGCAATAGAATTTAACTCATTTAATGTAAATTTATTGCTAAAACTATATAAATACTTACTTTTGCTGCATTTTAAGTAGAAAAAATGTCCTTACTAGTGGATTGTTTTACAAGCATTATGCGAAAGTTCATTTATGAGCTATGTCTAGTGTTTCTGGAAATTATCTGATTGATGTTGTACCCCTAATATTAATACTCAGGGAAGCATTCCTTATAACAGTATTTATGGGGAATTCACTGATTTTATCTTTATGGTCTCCAAAAAGTTTATTACAGGATGTGCTTGAATTTGTTTCAAAAAGCCTATGCCAGATTAAAAATCCTCACCAACTAAACTTTAATTAACCAACTAACTTTAAATTTAGGTAAAAGATTACTTTTTTTTGCCTAAATTTAAATGGTTCACTAAAACAAAAACTAAGCAGTATGTTGACTTAATCCTTCAATTGGTGATATTTTTCAACTATTTGGCAATTTTAGAAATTTATTTTAACCTTATTTGAGTAATTTATTTAAAAATTTTTCAAATATTTATTGAAAAATGCATTCTTCTGTTAATTTTACCAAACATTTTGATAACATTTGGAATTTGATGGAATTTTTCATCACAATAAGTGATATGTTTTCCATGTTTTCACATATGAAGGGACAGGACTATGGCAGTTTGATAATAATGGCATTAAGTAGCTTCTAATTCACTACTTTTTTTAATGCATTTAAATTAGCAAAGCAAATTTTGTAACTTTTAAGCTTCAAAACCGTAATACTGTTTGTACCTAAGGCATCAGAAATTCGGATGGGTGTAAAGTATGAAATAGATGCTAATAATTATTAGATATTGTGTAACATAAACAAGATATATTTAAGATTGATTAAGAAATAAAATTTTTCCATATTATTTTTCTTTCTGAGCATAAATGAAATTGTTCGGAAAAGCATCTTCTAAGACAAATTTATATGAATAATGGATTTAATCTTAAAGTATTTTTACATCTTTGATTTTTTATTCCTTGCATTAAAATGTTTCACTTTTATATTTCCAGGTATATAAGCAAGTTTTAAGCGAAGGAGAAAAGAAGTTTATCACAGTGTTTTACAATAAAGAGTTTAATTCAGAAATGAAAGATTACATTATTAGTCATTTCTGGAATAAAAGCAAGGTGTGTTTTCTCTATAATTCTTTCTTTCTGTTTCACTTTTCGTAATTCATGTTAGTGTTAAGATGTATAAGCATTCTTATTTCTATGTTTAATTTACTTTAATGAACTTTGAAAGAGATAATGGCCAAGTGGATATGACTGTCAAATTCTGGTAGTTCATCCTAGATTCAGTTCCTAATGATTGAATAGGTCAGCTGTATAAAGCTTTTGTGGTTCATTATTGTATTGACAATTCCTTGCATTAAAATGTATTGCAAAAAATTGTTGCATTAAAACAATTGTAATTATTGTATTGACAATAATGAAGCCCATTAAATTCTAATTTTGTTGCTGGAACTATTTTTATTGTAAAAATAAAAATATGTATGTTTTTATATAGAGTATTACAAAGCGAATGGGCAACAGTAGTATTTTTAAGTGAATGGCAACTGTGGTTAATATTCTTGTGCTTTCTCTGTTATATCGTTTTTGTTTCTGCTATATATTCATCATGGGGTGAGTTCTAGATATATATTTTACATGAATGTGACGTAATGTGGGCATTTTCATATCGTGTACGTATTAATAGGACAAACAAAACAAATATAGTTTACACAAAGCTAGTAACATAATATTCTGCTGGCATACAGCACATAACATCCATTATCATGTCATTCTCTTCTATAATCTAAATTCTGTGTATCAAGAGAGAGGAGACAATGTGCACTGTTAGGGTAAAGTGCACATATGTGGGGTTTATCGAATCATTACAGTTTCTGTGCGTTTTTTATGTGATGATATCATGAAATAAAATATGTTGAGTGAAAATATGCTTTTCTGTGGCATATATAAAAAAATCCTCAACAAAAGCTGTTATGCAAGGCAAAAAAATGGGATATCATGAAGTCATGTCCTAGCACTTTCTTCTTATGCAGCTGATATTTTAGATATCATATACTTTAGATGAAATATATACTTTAACACACAGTGTTGAGTCACTGACTGTTTAAAACCAATTTTAACTGTATTTCAGAAGTTTCCATAGAATTATGATCAACCATTAGTATGACGAAATTCCATTAGCATAACACAACGGTTTTTGCATCTTATCCAGTGCATCAGCGATAGGTTTTAACAACTGCAAGAGTTTTACCTATTTAAAAATCATGTTATTATTGTTTCTTGCTTTAAACACTCCTTTGCCTTCAACCTCATTTTCAAGTATCTGTAAATAATAGGGACAGTTTCTTATGAATGATTCCAAGTGATCTGCTACACTGTTCCATTTTGCACTCTTAAATCTTTGTGATTTTATACTATTAGGGTACTCTTTAAAGCCAAATAACTACTCTAATATGTGTAATATCCTGCTCAAGAGGCTTATTATACTGTCATTGAATTAATCTTCTCAAATATTTAGAAGAGCAAAAGAATACAAATTGCAACATGCTTAATAATATAGGTTACTTTTTATATTATTTATTTTCATGCTTAATAATATACATTACTTTTTATATCATATAATTTATTTTTAAATCAACAAATGGTTATCATATTATCTTTTTAAAAGACTACTATTGTGCTCAAATTTAACAGATTTTTATTAAATATTTTTAATGAAATAAAGCTTTTCTTATTTTTTCATATGAATATCTACTTCTTAAATATGCAGTTGCACCCGTCCAATGCCCATATGTGGAGGAGAATTTTTTTTTAATGTAATTTTGTTGGTTTTTATGTGTATAGGAAAGAGAAAATCTTAATCACATGCCTTTCTTTCCTAAATGATAACTGTGCTTTCCTCTAAGTCTTTGAACTGTGGGCAGCAATAAAATGGTAGTTTCACAATGTTCTAATTCATATGAGACAATTTTAACAAAATTTTCTTTGTTTTTTGTTTGTTCATATATGTTTTTAAACAAAAAAAATTCACTTTTTCAGACTGAATCATCTACTTTAAACACCGAACAATCACCCTTTGTCTTATCTCCAGCATACAGGTTAGTAAGCAAAATTTATTTTTGGGTAGATTAATATAATGCATCTCATCACATTGCATTAAAATATATATAGATGGTTGAAGAGTACTTCTCTAAAAATTTCTACCATAAATTGATGCGTTAATGACAACTAAAATGTCTTAATTTTATTATCAATCTAAAATATTTCAAGTATTTCAAAAATTAAGAAATGTATTTCCAACAGAAAAGTTATTTTTAAGGGAAACAGTTATTGCATATTTTTTAAATATAACTTTTATTTTTATTGTACACACAATGTTATTACAGCACAATGTAATTTATCTTATAGGCTTGATTTGTAACACAGTGTATATTTTCAATATATAATGTGTTGCAAACACATAAACTTTAAGTAATTTTGTGAGTCTTAAATAAAAAACTTTAGATTAAGAATGCCTTCTAAACATAAAGTAAAAGCATTAGATTTAGAAATATGCTTAGTTTCTTACAAAAGAAGTTGGCAGAAAAGTATAGTAGATGGTTGGCATTGGTCTCCCAAAAATAAGGGCCAATGATTTTTCAAGATGTCTGTGATAAAAGACTATCCTCCCCCCCCAAAAAAAACCTAGTTAAGATTATCAGTCAGGTTTATTCCTGAATGATTAATTGGAGTGCAGACTCATGTATGTCATTGTGACTATTTAGAAGCCTTTTGCATAATAATTCAATAGGATGTGCTTTTCTAAGGCATATAAACTTAATGCTTCTGTCATATAAAAAAAACATTTTCTGGATTTTTATGCCTGCAATCGTTCGTCACTTTTCCATGATCTATCATTCTTAATAGTTCTTATTATCACGCCTTTAATTAACACTTGATTTAGTAATAAATTTAAAGGAAATAATAGTTTTATGCCTAAATATGATGTGTGTAAAACAGAGCTATTCCATCGATAGCAAGACATGAAGAGAAAGACTTCCAGGGAAAGAATCTAACTAGGGAAATTGAGAACAGGCTTAATATTCACTGAGTAACTAATGATGCTCACATTGATATGTATTAACATAAAATTCAGTCAGTCTTAGCTCCCTATTTCTTATTCTATATTCTTTAAAACATATCTTTATAATAATAAATTATGGACAGCCCGTATGTGTATATAATGTGTCCCAAAAATAAGTACCTATTTTTGTAAACTTGGACACTTTTTTGAAAACTCAAGTCTATTCATGTTTATCATGTTTTAAGTGTGGTAAAAGTTCATTAAATTCTATTTTTATAGCATTCCAAAATGTTTGTTAATTAATTATGATTACAAAAGATAGATTCATAAAAACATCAGTATAGAAAATAAAGGGATTTATAAATTTTCCAACCCTTGTATTAACTTTTGGAAAGACACTTTTCCATTCCATGACTTAATTTTTTAGTTTTCCCTGTAACACTTGTGTCAAATGACCTTAGCCCATGTGAGAAAAGTCACCTCAACACTGAGTAAGATGTTATTCAATAGGTTTTCGTTTCCAGTTTGCTAGACAAATTCTAAACATCTTTCAGGTCGATTTATATAATTTTCTCTGTGAAGAAAATGCATTTGACAGAGAGCAGAGACTTCTAGTGGCTACCAGAGGTAATTTTTGGCATGGCCAAACCTTTATGAGAGTACATAAATGATATATTACAGATGCTTTTTTCCCCCGTTACATAATGAACAGTTTGGTCTTGCAGAAGTCAGGTGTGTTTCTAAATAAACTGTAATTTTAACTGTTTCTGTAATTTTAGAACATAATGTGTAATAAATAAACTAAATTAATATTAGAATTAAACTAAAACTAAAATTACACATACATGACTTATGTCACGTTAATTGTTTTCACTAGCTGCAAGGAGGTGTAGCTAAGTGTCCCTGATTTGATTAGTCCTGTTACATATATCTTGTTCTATTGTCACTGTGAATTTTATCATTCTACAGATTTTATGGCCTCCTAACTAAAGTTCAAAACAGTTGTCAAATTTGTTCAGCTTTGTTAGGGTTTATACTTGGCCATCCTCTTCTTACTTCATCATCATGTACCAGTTCTTTTAAATTTTGTCACAAGTTTATAATTAATTTTATTTGTGGATTTCAGTTTATTAAATTTTCTTTTATTTCACTCATATTTACTTTTTTGATACTGGATATTATATATTTTGATATAAGACTTTTTAAGGAATGTCTGATTACACAAAAGTAGGTACGCTATAATATATATTATTGCAATATTGTTAGATTAAATAAACACTCAATACATTTATGGAAATCTTTAATTAGTTAAGAGTTCCCCTAGCACCCTTTCTCAATCTGCACTCTTTTCAGCTGATGTTTGAAAGTATTAAGATATAAACTAATATCCAATTGTTTAAGACTGAATTCTGAGATTGATCTTCTTAAATCCAAGTGTGTCACCTCAGATTGAATATTTTGAGATTGAATAAATTCTCTAGTTTCTTGACATTTTGCCTCTGTTTTAATCTGTCCATTTCAAAATTCATTTACATTTTTCTTTGCTTTAACTAGCATTCTCTTTGTCTTTCCTTTTCTAATGAATCCCTTTCAAATTTTAGCATTAATTTTTTGGTTTGCTCCCATTCCTTTCTTTCTAACAGTAGTGTCAAACATAATTTCTAATAATTTTTGTACTGAATTGAAATTCTTCAATTTTTCATTTATGGTGTAGCTCTTAAATCCAACTCTTCTACAAGAAGTTTTAAATCACACTTTTCCCTTTTTCTAGAAAAGTCATTTTCGGAGAGTGATATACAAAAACACATTTGAAATTAACTTTCAGGTACACAAAATAAACTGTTGTAATGATAAATATATTTAGCACAAACTAAAAATATAGCTTCTTCTACAGTATTTTGCAAAGCATAAAAATTAGTGCTTCCTTTAAAAGAAAATTCTTTGGGTGATATCTTTTAAATTTTTTTTTTTAACTATTGAAAATCAAAACAAAATGTCTAAGCAAACTACACTATCTTTGAACTCATGAAGTATAACAAAATATTCTCCCATTTTACTGAAAAGAAATAGTACTGTCAGCCTTGAACACTTGAATTTTTTCAATGAAAGCCACAGATCACTTTTACCACACTAAAGCATAAAGTACCTACGCTTACAAGTTTTGCTGACACAAGAATCTGTATTCTTCCACAAATAGAATACTTTCACACATCAGTAGTGACACTCTTCAATTAACGTAGGGAGAAAATTTTTCGCTTTTCTTTTTTAGCATAGCCCTTAGTAAAAACTAAAAGATAAAAACTCTGCTGAATGTTGCTTGCTCCGCCATGGATAATGATCTCAGTGTTTGTCACCGAAAACTATATTTATATATTTAGCTGCAATGGTCTTAGAGTAGTTCATTTGTCAGTTAGAACAGTCAGTTCATTTGTAGAGATCTTTAATCGTTGAAGTTGTTAGAACAACTTCCTTGGTTATAAATTTTTTACAGCAGCTGTCAGTTTGCATGCTTTTTTGAATATCGATTTTGTTTTATTGAGATCCGAATGTGTAAAACTTATTTTATAAATTTTTATTAGTTTAGCAGTGATGTTACTATACATATAAGATGAATATTGTAACATGTTGCATTTTATGTACACTTGCCTACATAAATGACGAAACACGAATTGAATAATTGAAGAGTTAGGTTTGAGGGCAACTTCTCCTTGATAAGTCTGTCTTCTGCCAGCTCAACAATTATTCACTTATACATTTATTATTTTTAGGATTTAAAAAAGATTATTACAATTTTATGTTTGTTAATAGATTTTAATATTTGCACTTGATTTACTTATGTTCTCAGAATTTAAATGATTTTGTAGATTAGTTCGCAGCAATATAAATTATGTATAATTTCTTTTAAGCCTATTTCTATAATTGATTTTGTACTTTAAATTGCTTTTTACGAATAGAAATTTTGTTAAATTCAAATTTCATTCCTTGCAGCAGTGGCGCAAGAGAATTATTTAAATTTAATTTAACTTTACTATATTCTTTTGAATATATGTATATTTTCAGCATTCCTGGCAAGAAGAATATATTTGTGACTCCAATGCAGAAAACCTCTTTTAAAAATCCAAAGGAAATCACTTATCAAAGATTGCCGTCATATTCTTTTGGTTCTTTAACTCAGGTAAAATAAAAATTTTGTATTGAAAACTGATAAAACGATTTTTATATTTATGATAATAAAATAATGTGATATTTAAAAATGTTAAATAAATACATCATCTCTTTTTAAAATTTAATTTATATTATTTTTATTGATTATCTGATTTATTTAATTATAGTTTTCCTAATTTCATTTCATTTTGATGTCAGCAGGGTTGGTGTACTGGTAAAGCACTTATCAGCTTATTTATGTCGTCTTCATAGGTTTATGTATGCTGCACAGCATGGTAATATGTCTTGTGATGACTGTTATCATTGCCATTCTAATTAGTGTAAGCACTTTTGAAAAGTTTCATTGGAACAGTGCTCAATTTTTGGTTGGATGCTGTTTGTTTTGACATTTTTGTAATGTCACTTCTGCGAGGTCAAAATATTAAATTTGACTGTGATTGCTTACTTATTGAGTTGTAAAAATACACAAGGGCACATGACAGTGTTAACGTTTTTTACAATATTTGTATTGACAAACATCCAGTTATTACTTGTAAGTGTGCATTGTTATATTAACATTAAAACACTGTATGCAGTTAGCAGTTTTTTTCACACATTGACAAATATTCAGTTACTAAATTATAGGAAATAACATCCAGTTGCCACTGACAGTACACAATTAACAGTTTCTTATAATCACAATATGCCTGTTATTGTAGTATTATACTATTTATCTTGATAGCTGCTGAAATTTACACGTGAAGGTACAAAATACTTTAGCTATAAATATTTATAGTTACATTAGATAGCATATGTACAAATTTTTTATAATAAGATAAGGCCACTTTTTACAGAGCCTTTGAGGTACTGGTGTAATCAGCACGTGGATAGTGTCTTTAAAGATTGGATGATCATATACTTTCAACTGTCCTCCACAATTCATCCTCCAGCTGAAATTGGGGACAGATCAAAGAATCATGTTTCAGGGCCAGTGATGTCTCATTACTCTTTAATGTGCAAAATTTGGAAATCTCAATGACTAAGACAGCAGCTGGGTACCTTACAGAGTTTTATGCTGCTGAATGTTATATGTGGCTTGGTGCTATCTTGCTGTAAAGACATATTTTGCAATCATGAAAGTAGAGTAAATGCAAGTATTTGCAGTACTTTACCCAAATACCCTCATGCCTTTATTGGGTCTTTGATCATAAGCCATTAATTCGTTTCAAATCTCACCTCAAATCAGGATGCTATTTAGCAGTTACAGCAGGATTAGACATGTCTTTATATTGCCTCCAGACTCTTATTTGGCAGCTGTCATTAATGAAACATAAGCGAGTTTCATTGCTGTACACAATCCTGTGCCATTTTGTTATTCAAGAGGCTGTGTCTAAATACCATTATAGTTGTTTGCACTGGTGGATTTGCATCAGTGGTAGCCTTTGTAAACGTGAGCATGACTGTAAGCCACTTTCCGCCAGTCATCTAGAACAGTGGTTCCCAAACTTACTATGCTCAAGAACCCCCTTCTTACAGCAAAAACCTGAGCATTAATCCAAAACTGAATTAATGCGGCATAATTGCATAACAGAAAAATTACAAATTTAATTTTGATGTCCTTAATGGTAAATCGTAATGTAAAAATAAAATATTTTGACATTATATTAAGTAGTATTTACTGAAATTATAGCTTTTAATATACAAAATACTTTTTCCCCTAATGAGGTAGATGAATCTGATGTAATGCTATGAGATTATTAATATTCAGCTCTATGTTTGTGAGTAACATTTGTAAATACAATAATTCCCAGTCGGTGTCTTTTTACATAATGAGGTAAATAACTGCACTATATCTGTGTTCTACTAAATAGGAAGTTATGAGAAAGAAATTAAATGCTTCTTTATGGTGACTCATAATGCATGGTATAAAATTAGTATTTGTTTTTTTAACCGGAATTTGTGGTATCTTTCTTCAAACATTGGTTTCAGCTTCTCATTTGTAAATAATTTGATAAATTGATCCTGTAATAGTATGAATATGTCTGAATTTGTGGGTCTACTTGCAAAAGGAACCAACACTCAGTTGAGAATAGCCAAGTGTGAAATCTCTTTAAATTTTTTGTTGAGGTTGGAATGAAGAGGCGTTAAATGTTAACAATAAGCAAGCAAATCTTCAACTTTTTTTTTTTTTTTTTTTTTTATTTTGAAAAATTTGGGAACTGAGAGCTTTCTTCGCTCCACCCCTCCCCCATTTTATTTGTATAGAAAAGCTTTTGCACTAAATGCACGTTGTAGTAAATTGATCACCTTATAGCTTCAGATCGGTTTTTCTGAATTTCGCAAGTAAATCAGTCATATAAGCTGTGTCATATTTTGAATTACTTATAGTGAGCAACAAGTCATTATCTTTAATTACTAAAAAGAATGCATAAAATCAATCCAAACATGCGCTTTTAAATAACTAACAAACTTTTATTCCATTTGATTTTATTAACTTCTCTAATGACATAAACTAGTGAGCCATACAAGATTTTCAGCGACTAAATGTTGGTAATGAATGTACGGATAATGCATTGATTATAGCTTGTTTTAAGTATGCCAGAAAGCCTACCATTGCCGGAGCACCATCGGTAGCAATGGAAAGGATATTGCTCAAAGGTATAGCTTTTACATCGAAAAAGCGTTTTAATTCATTAAGTATTGCTTCACCTTTCATATCTGTTTCCAAACATTTGACAAATAGCAATTCTTGTTAACTATTTTCTTTTACAAATATTACATAAACAAAAAGTAAAGCTTTGTTTTTTGGCAAAGTTGACTGGTTATGCTATCTAGAGAATTCAGATGTTAAGTACTCACATGAAGAATTTTCTATGCACTGAACAATTTTGTCAGCTCTTCTTTGTACTGCCTTATTCCTGAGTGGAATTCTTACAATTTACTTAACTTTTTTTATCTCCAGCGCACAGAACTGTGTATCAAAAGTTCTAAATATATACTCATTTTAAAATTATTTTGCGATATTGCTGTTCAACTGAATTTTTGCCTTAAGTGTGAAGAACATGATATTTAATAAATAAAGGTAACACACAAAACATTAAAAAAAGCCCCTTTAGACGTAATTTAAAATCTGAAACCTTTCTTTCTTTTTTTTTGTCTCATTTGTATTGGGGGGGGCACAGTCTGTTTTACTTAAGGTATAAAAATTGCTTCCATTTTATGTATTGCTATTTATTTTAATTTTTATAATGCTGAAAATGGGTCGCAATTATTTAATTTGATATTAAACACTTTTTGGATTCCCTAACATTGGCCACTTACCCCTAAATTAAATTTAATTTGTCACAGATCCTCCCATCAGTCATGGGTCCTCTGAGAGTCTGTAGAAACCACTTTATGAAAAACCGATCTGGAAACTATTTTCTTGTTGGCATTGGAATATTCAAACTTCCCTGCACATTACACATAAACTTCTTTTTCATGTTTTGTGGGGCTGCCACTGCATGTCTTCAGGTGTATTGATCCAAGCACGATGTCCATCTAGATACACCAGTACCTTTGTCATGATTCACATCCTCTTCTTCAATCCATCTTCTTTAAATCTTTTACACATTGAAAGCATGTTAAATGTACTTCAACTGCAGTATGATGTAAGGATACATTAAGTATTTGTGGGCTAAAATGAAGCCTCTTGTGAAAGTGTTGATTAACTGTATTCACATTCTCTTCTTCAATCCATCTTCTTTAAATCTTTTACACATTGGAAGCATGTTAAATGTACTTCAACTGCAATATGATGTAAGGATACATTAAGTATTTGTGGGCTAAAATGAAGCCTCTTGTGAAAGTGTTAAGTAACTGATTTTAGTTTTATATGCCAGGCATCTCTTCAACTATTTATGTCTTCCAAGACAAACAGCTTTAAATAAAAAAATTGTAATAAGAAGAAGGAAAAAGTTTCCCACGGTTACATAGATTATCGGTTGTTGACTTAATCTGTTATTTCCTTCCCTTTTATTTCACTAACTTTTCATGTATCAAACGTTCATTTGAGATGATTTACATAAAACATTCAACTGTGTATTCCTTGAAATTTGGATGATAATAAAACCAAATCTTCATGGCATCATATTTTCTATATCAAGTAGGTTATTGTTACATATTCATATTTGCGATTAATTATGAATTTGTGCTTATTTTATTAGTAAGCATATATAATGATATATCATAATTCAGACTTTATTTGACAAACTTTATATGTTTCAGTCTCCAAAAATGTTGCAGAATATAAATGATTCCCTGAATGTTCTGCAACCAGCTACAAAAAATGTCGATGGAAGCAAAGTCAAGAAGCGGCTGCACTTTGGTGCAGCAGAAGAGTTTGACCGGAAAGTTGCTGTTAATAGGTAGTTATTATTTTTATATAAAATTCTGGATACATAGTATAAGAAAGTATAGCTAACCTAATCTACATGATAACTACACTAAATATATCACCTTCATTCATAATGAATGGTTTTAATAACAACACTTACCAGGTGTATGCAGATTTTAAGATATGACTATATATATATGTAGAACATTGTACAGAAATATCCTTAACGACTAGATCAGAAAACAGAATCTAAATTAAATAGGGAGTGAAAGACACCCAAAAATAAAATATGTTTATTTTATTTTTCTTGTTCCCATATCTTCAGAACATCATACTTGGTTTTAATAATTGTCATGGCAAAAGGAATAATGTTCAAGTATACCAAACATGAATCTCCATCACTTTACTGTATCCTTTCCAACAAAAAATGCTATATGGCAAGAGGGCAAAAGCAAACATCATCTCGCAACCATGGCAACCATCTCTCAGTGTTTCCAATCAGTTTTCTTCAAAATTATGCAATTCCAACTATACAAAAAAAGGATAACATAAAACATTGACATGTATAAATGCATAGAGAAGTAATGTTAAAATAATCTCAGTTTTTTTTCATCAACAAACTCATAGCACTAACTCTTGGCTACTAACTCTTGACTCCACTAATTACATTTAGTGGAGTTTTACCTTTTTGGTTTTCTTACCCACAGAAACTTAACTTTAAAAGACTGTATTTGATGTTTTATACTCTATTTTGAATCATAATTCATCATCTCACTTTATAAATACTATAAAAACGTTTTTTTTATGTCAATAATATCTTCTTTTTCTATTGTTCATATTAGTTGCATAATTGTTTTTCAAGTTAATCTTTTTAGTTATTTTAATATGAAGTATGCTTTTAAATTTTGGTTTGGTAGCCAAATATTCTAAACTTCTGTTTATGTAAATCTATAAAATAAAATTTTTTAATATATATCTTTTACTGTATAAATTTATAGCAATTTGAATTGCTAATGATCTGAAAATATGGGACTTCTTAAGAAAATGATTTGGAATAATAATCCTAAAGAAATTAGCAAATAAGTATTAGATTAAAAGAAATTAAGCTGCTAGTAAACTAAGGCTAAACAATGTCTCATAAAATGAAGAATTGTTGTTAAGTTGAGAAAAATCAACTCACTTCAAGGAACCTCTGGACTTTAATAAACATAATTTATTTTAGTTTTACAGACAAAATTAGTATAGTAATGTAATTGCTGTTGTTGGATTTACTACCAACAATTAAAAAAATTACGTAATTTGAATTTTGTATCACGAATTCACCGACACTGAGTCAAAGGAATTTCACTCAAAATTTTGTAGGTTTTGTGCAGTGTAGATTTTCACCTGCTTCAAAGCTTTTATAGATTTGGATTTCATTCAATACTCTAGATTCTCAACATGGGTGATAACCCTCCCCCCCATGCACGTTTGAGACTTTCAGGGGGCAATAGAAGACCCAGGGAAAATTAGAGGGCGTTAGGATGGCATGGACAGATTAAAAAAATTTTGCCTAAAAAAGACAAAAAAACACACTAATCATGTAATAACCTAAGTAAACTTTAATATTGGGGCGCTATTTCAATTTCCCTATACATTATATAAAAAAACATATGTAATTTAGTCTAGGGGTTAGGAAAAGTGAACTAAAGGTCAATTACTATTCCCCCCCCCCCCCGAAAAAAAATGGAAATCATATTAGAGGAGCTTGCAAATTTGGAATTGTTTGATGACATTTTTGTAGTTAGTGGAAGTTGTAGCAAAAGAAGGGTAGAAACAGTTACTTTTTTGTAATAATAAAGAGTTATACTTAATTTAACATTGTGTCTGATGAGTTCCTTTATACTCAGCAGTAGTGAGAATTAATAAATTAAAGCATGATTTGCTTACTGTATCTGGAATACACACCAATATCTTTACAAATGTATGATTGTAATGTAAGCAACTCTATAACTCGCAAGAGGAAGTACTAGGGGGTACTAACCGTAACCTAATAACCTAACTTTATTTATAAAGCTAATTAAGTATGTAGGAAAAATTGTTTTATGGCCACTGTTAGATTTTATTAATAATTTATATAAAATTCTGCCTTTAAAAAAAACCAATAGATTTTGTTTAAATAATTTTTATCATGTGTGTGAAAATTCACATATTTGTGTGGTTCAGGAAGTGGATGAAAATTGAACTTATATATAAATAGAGATAAAGTTAACAAAAGCCTGTTATTAAAAAATAGCAAAAAAATATGCTTGTAGCACTTTAGTTATAACGTTTTTACTAAATAATGTGATTTTTGTAATCCTGGAGGAATTGACAGTATTGTATGTGCTTGTTCTAACCCACACTCTGCTCCCACATCACCTTTGCCCCCGTGCTTTACTTCCACGCCAAGTGCTATAAACGAGTCACTGCTTATTTATCTTATTCCTGTCAATGCATGTTATATGTCTCCAACCTATATAATGATTGTTCATTTTATTTTCATTAGCATTATCACTCCTAATTTATGACAGGGTTTTAAAAGTTGATCTTTTCACTGTTGAGAGATACCTTTCTAGTATTGTAACATCACAGAGCTTTTTCAAGATAGGACAGTAAACAGACAGGTTGTCTTTTTGATTTTTAATGAAAACTTAACAAATTAATTCTTGGTTATACAAAAAATAAATATGTTACAATTAGCATTAAAGCATTGAATAAAACTGAAGCAGACCGTTTGCTTCCGTGGATGCAATCTTTGTGCTCTATTCACAGCACATCGATCACAGTTCTCCATGCAACACCGGTTTTTCCCATGAGAAAAGGAAATAGTTAATTGAGAACTTGCACTGTTTGTCGTGTATTTTTGAGTAACGGAAATAGTTAAATGATAGCAACAGTCTTTTGGCACATTTTTACCAACTTGTGACAGCTAATTGTCAACACACTGTAAATGTTTATATGTATAACACACAGTATATGTATTTTATAATAAATAACCCTTAACTTGGATATGTCTAACATTCACTACTACTACTCACGTAAAGTAAAAACTATGTTGGAAGGAAAAAAGAAGAGACTGCAGTATAGTGTGGACAATACAGATTTATTTATTGAAAATCCCATAAAGCTATCAGCGCCAATGTGTCTTACATTTCAAATGAAGCCTTCTAGGCTACAAGATCATTTTAATAAAATACACTGGAATAAGAAAGACAAAGATGTGACTCCTTTTACTTGACTTTACAATCTGTTTGGGTCTTGATAGAGTTCCTAGGAAACAAAGATGCGGAACTGTACGACAACCTCACCTCATCAAAAAACGATATTGCGTACTTGACAGATCTGTATAAATTGTTTAATAATGTCAATCTCCAACTTCAAGGCAGCGACTTAACTTGATTAAGACAAAAAAATAGCATTGCTGCTTTCGTGTCAAAACTGCTATTATACAAAAGAAATATTGGCAGACGTGAATTCAATAACTTTCCAAATTTATCAACAGTATCATTCAAGCACGACAGCTCACTTGTTTACTGTCAACACTTAAAAAACCTCCACAGTAATTTCAAGGAACGATTCCAGGGCGTTCTAAACATGGAGATACTGGACTGCGTTTTGGATCCTTTTTCAAATGTCAACAGAGCAGGATCATCCCAGTTAGAAGAACTAATAGAACTAAAAGGAAGAATTAAAAATTAAATTCAAGAATGGCTGCCAAAAAGTTTGTCTGTAGAAGCCTATTTTGCAACTGTACCCAGGATTATGGTCGATTGTTCAGCGATTTCTGATAACATTCCCATCTTCCTATTTAGTGCTTAGTAACATCGGTAACTAAAAAGAGAAGTCGGCTCCATGTTACTGAATACGGTGATTTACGGTTGTTTTTAAGTAAAACAGAGCCTGATATTAACAAACTCCTCAAAATGCATCAAATTCAACCTTCTCATTAGATAAATAATAAATTTAATGGCTTTTGAATGTTAATAAAAATACTTTTTAATATAATTAAATATGCATTTTAATTGTTCTCATTGAAACAGGATAGGGTCATATCCTATCTTACAACTATAGTATATATAATATTACATGTTTAAATATAATTGTGGCAATACCTGTTTCAGATTCGCAAGTAAAAAAAATTAGAGGCTTCAGAAAAAAAATATTCTCAAAGTGGATGATGGGCAAAATAAGGTTGAGACCTACTCTAAACTGTTTTTTGTAACCACACATCCACTAATATTTAATCTTAAAAATTTTTAAGCTATGTTGTATGTTTGACATTTGTAGTGATTGTTATGATTGATAAAGACCTTCAAACAATTTATAAATTTTATAACATTTAATTTCTGACAGTCTGTGCATTTATTATTTATTCAATGGCATTAAGTCTTACTATTTTCAAGATTTCTTATGATATAATGTGAATACAAGCCAAGTTTCCTTAGAAAACCTTCCACAAAGGCATTTCTTCTCATAGCCAGATAGACCTTGTGTTCTGTCAGCATTCAATTAAATATTTAAGAATTTACCAACATGTGACCAAAATCTACCAGCTACCTGTTTAATATTTGAAAAAATGAGGTTTTCCTCTTGTGCAATATAAACATGTGCCACTTAATTTTTTTTTAAGTTCTCCGCAAGGCATCTCTCCCATAAGCAAGTAACATTAATACATATGTCATAATCCAATCCAGTCTATAGTTATACATGATCTTAATTTATGCAAATGATAATTTTAAGTAAATAAATTAAATGCATAGCTTATTTTTGTGTCCTTTTATGCAACATTTTTTACCTTATTATTTTTACTTATCGGCAATGACCATCACCAGATCATATGTTGTGGAAGGGGAAAAGAAAAATCAGAAAATTTCAAATAAACGTGTGTGAAAAAAAATTGTTTTTTATGCAGTGTATGCAAATAAAAGCTAATATTAGAAACATTTTTTAAACAGTTATGAGTTCTTGCCAAAAAAAATGAAAAAAAGAGAGGAGAAGAAAAAGAAACTTAGTTCCATGCCATCCATGTATAAATTCTAAGTACTTTTAAGGCATAGGAATAAAATACTCTGTAACAGCTTGACACACAGTGCTTGACAAATTCTCAGTGCTGGATGTTGGAAAAGTATATGCTGGACTATGAATTAAAAATCTTACTTGTTCAGTAAAGCAAGATGGATGTAATCAGATAGGCTGGGGCTGTATGGGTACTGCAGTACTGGAAATTAACATTTTATTGATGACAAAATAAATAAATTTATATATTTAAATATTTTAAAACAAAGTTTGAAAGTTAGCTCTCCAAAATTGACATCTTGCCGCATTACAAAATTTATCAGGACAATGATCCCAGGCATAAAGCTTACACTTGCAAACTGTGAACTTTGTACTTTGTATATTGTCCAGAGGCAATCAAAATGTCTGTTCAAAATCTCAACTGCAATTCTGTTGAGCATATTTAAAACCATTTACAAATAGAATTAATAAATTAAAATTTTCAATAGATATGAACTCGGAACTCATTTCAGAATGGAAGAAAACAAGAAGCAAATCTTATGAAATTCCTGCCTAGAAGACTTGATGAAGTCAGGAAAAGAGGCCTAGCATATTATGAAATATTTTTTAGAGTTAATTAGACTGTAAGCCACTTACCGCTATGTCTTGGGAAGCACTACAGAGACTTGGGAAAGGTGTAAAAGACCTTTTTATTTAAACTAATTTAAGTTGAACAGAAGGCACACCTATTGCTTACAAATCCGCTGGCATTCATGATGAGAACCAAAATAGAATTTTAAATTTAAATTAAATCTAAGCATCAAATAGCCAAGGGCTTTGCGAATTAAATTAATCGTGAAAGTTGGCTCTTAAGTTTATGCTGCCATGAAAGCACTATCAGCAAGAATAAAACAGCTCTGAAGACAGTATCTTCTTAGCTTAGAATAGCAAACTAGCTGTGTGGCCTTCAGCAGGCAGAACACACTCTGTCTAAGCAATCTCAAACTCTCACTTAAAGTATCAAACTTAAATACACGTGAGCTAATTTTGCATTCTGGCAGGAAGTGGAAAGCAAGAAATGATAGTACACGCTTATCAATATAAGATAACTGGTTAAGCAAATTAAACCTTACAAGTTTTTAAAAATTTGTGTTTCTGTGGCTCATAGCTTTTTTAGCCCATTATACAAAGAGTATATAGTTTTAACATTATTTTAAATTCATTTTTAGAGTTTTTTGATTTTGCTTAACTCTCAGATATATGGAGAAGAATTTATTATAAGCATCACTACAGCTCATGAAGTTAAACTAGGATTTATTTATTTACATTAGAATAAAAAGTAAGTAAAAAGAACAATCGCCACAACTTAACATGTCTGCATTCACTAACGTCAGCCTCTCAACTGACCACATGCTAATCTAGATGGCGCTTTTACATAATCTTACTCAGTTACAGTTCCTACATAATTCGGCCATCCGACATCGTCATCTGCGCTCAGATGACAAGAGCAAACTGTTAAATTTAACGTATAGAATAAAAATGAAAACAGTGAAAATACTAAATTGAAAAGACAAATGAAAATAACATTCTGTCTGGTTCTTCTAAAAACAGTACTTAGAAAAATAAAAAAATAATTATTATTTTAATCATAATCAAATAAAAAATGGAAAGAATTAAAGTCCAAAGGTGTAGATCAGTTCATATGAGAAAATGTTCATGAAACACTAAAGTTCATGTAATATATTCTGATGAAGTCCAAAGTTTCATAAATTCGGCACAAGTACTTGTTTTCATAGGTCCATGGAAGAAACCAGATTTTTCAACATCATAAGTGTCATTTGGCTTGATTTTCACGATTTTGTAGGGTCCGAGAAACTTGGGTTTCAGTTGGAGACCAGGTTCATATTGTGTATGCTTAATTGCCACTAGGTCGTGAAGCTGGAACTTACAGGATGGTTTACGTCACAGATGATAAGTTTTACGATTTTCAGCCTGGACTTTCAAAATCTGTTGTTTAGCTTCCTTGCGAAGATCATCACGAGCGTTGACGAAATCTGATTGGATCTCTGCATTTAACAGCTCTGTAATTTTATCATGATTAGCAGATTTCATTTTAGTTCCAAACATGAGTTCGAATGGAGTTGCATTGATACTGCATTGGTATGTTGAGTTGATCACTTGCTGAACTTCACGACATGTGTATACCATTTTGATGGATTTTGAATCGATAATTTGGAGAGAACAGAAATTATGACAGAATTCAATATTACAGTTTGTCCCTTGGCACGAGGCAGTCCTGTAGTAATTAGAATGTGCTGAATATTGCTGGTTGAACAATAATCTTGAAAAATCTGTTGATGTAAATGCGGAGCCTTTATTTGAAATTATATGCAAAGGATTTCTAAAGACAAATTTTTGATTTTGTAATTTAGATATTACTTCGGCGCTATCAGTAGATTTTGTTGGGTAAAGCCAAATGAACTTTGTGACAGAGTCAATGACAGGAAATATATACTTGTAATTTTTATGAGTACTCTGGAGTGGTCTTAAATGATCAATGTGATATGTATGAAGTGATACATCTTTTTTGGGTATAGAATGCAACATACCTTCTTGCTTATTACATTTACGATTAATTAGTATGCAAGGAACACAATTAGCTATATAGTTGTCAATTTTATCTTTAAGTTTAGGTATATAAAATTCTTGTTTGATGAGTTCTTCAGTTCGTTTACAAGCGAAATGTCCACGAAGATGTGCGTTCTTAATGATATCACTTTGCATTGATTCTGGAACTACAAGTAATTCCTTACTGTCTACAGATTTATAAAGTATATCAGCTTTAACACAATAGTCATCATAAGGTTTAACTTTTAAGACTTCTTTGATAGCTTGGATGTGATCATCTTGCTCTTGAGCGTTTTGTATTTTCAAAATGAGGCTATCTTGAGTGATGACCATAACAGGGGATCTGCTCAATGTACCGACATGTGTCATTCGTGTTCCTGTTCTGTTTTGTAGTCGAAATCTTCCAACTTCAATGCCCAACATGCTATCTCTGTGTTTAAATCTTTCTTGTTCATTGTCATTTTGAATGCATTACAGTCAGTAATAATTTTGAAATGTTTTCCTAAAAGATAAACTCTAAATTTTTTCAAAGCTTGAATTACAGCTAATACCTCAAGCTCATAACTGGTAAATTTCTTTTCCGCATCAGATGTCTTTTTACTAATAAACAGGATGTAGGCAATTATCAGTCATATATCTTTGCATAAGTATACAACCATGACCATGGATACTGGTATCAGTATGTATTTCCGTATCACTGTGCTGATTATAGATACTGAGTACGGGTTTTTCACATAAACTTTGTTTCAAAAGATTGAAAGCTTTTCTCTCGTTGTCATCAAAGTGGAAGTCATTACCTTTCTTAAGGAGATCAGTTAATGGTTGAGCAATTATGGAAAAATTGAGAATAAATTTACGAAAATATCCGACAAGACCAAAAAAACTTTGTAAATCTTTATCACTTTTAAGTTCAGGATAATTAATAACAGCAGCTGTTTTAAGAGGAGATGAGAAGAGTTGACTATTTTCAATGACATGACCAAGGAATTCAATTCTACAATTTAAAAAATTAGATTTCTTAAAATTAATTTCAAGTCCATAAGCAGATGCAACTGAGAAAACGGATTTCAAACGTTGAATCCCTTCATCTTCATTTTTAGCAGGAATTATATCATCTAGATACAGTAAAACATGACCTTGCAGTATTAAATCCTTGAAAACGGAATTTACAAATTTTTGAAATACAGAAGGTGACGTACAGAGACCAAAAGGTACACGTAGAAACTGATGTTGTCCATTATATGTGACAAATGACATGTAATATCGGCTGTTTTTGTCGACACTAACATGGAAGAAAGCATTTTTTAAATCGATTGTGGTGAACGTGCGAGTATCTTGTAATTTATTCAGTAAATCTTCCATTAAAGGTAAGGGATACCGATTAAGGGAAATATTATTGATGTATACATCTTCTGGATCAATTTGTTTAACATGTTTAGAAATACGAACACCATCTTTGTGTATATTAACTTCACCTTGTTTAAGAATATCCATAGCAATTATATAATCAAATGGCATTGCATTACTATCAATGACATAAACATTAGTTGCAAATAATTCTGTATCTATTAAAATGCCAGCTGTAAAGTAACCCATTGCTTTAATTTTGTCATTACCGAAGCCAGTTAGCATATTATGAAACACACGTAAAGAGGAATTCCCTGTTTGTTTATAAATATCGTTAGACAGAACTGTTGCTTCGCTTCGGGTATCAATGATAGCGGTGAGTGATATATCATTAATTTTGATTACTTTATGGAGTAGATTCGGGAATGAAAGTTGTTTGATTTGACAGATTTTGTTTTTTCAGATGTTGGAGTGTTGTTTTTCTCAGCATTCTGCTTTTGAGTTTTTTAACACACATAAGAGATTTATGACTGAAATTTCTACAAGATAAACATTTGGGTCCGCGATGTTTGTCAGGACAAAATTTAGATAAATGACCAAGCCCATTACAATTATAACATTTTGATGACTAGTAATTACTGGAATTTGCTGAGAAACCTTTTCTGCGACGTAAAGGTAAAAATGTAGATTCACGAGATTGAATTTCACACTTTAAAAAAGAAAGATCAGAAATTGTTACATCGCATTTTGAATATGTGTTTCGCATAAAATCTAAAACAAGATTTCCTGGCAATAAATTTAGAATAATGGAAATCAAAAGTGGACCTTAGGATTTTGAATCCTCTTGCAATGAATCTAAATTTTTCTATAGAATAAATAATTTGTATAGCGATATCGAGCTCATCATATAACTTTCGCAAAGCTGGAACATTTGAAGAATTTTGAACACTTTGCAGGTTTAAAAGTTTACTCATAAAAGAATCAATGATGATATCTTTTCGACTAAAACGATCTTTAAGTAACTTTGCACAGCTGCCATAATTTTTATCAGTTAATTGAAAACCAGATACTACATTTAACGCTCCTCCAGTCAAGTATATTTTCAAATAGGCAAACTTCTCAATTTTCGAAAATGAGTCATTGTGATCAATAGTGGTTTCGAACGAATTCCAGAATTCATTCCACAATTTTGGGTCTCCTGAATACGTTTTGATTGTTAACTTAGGAAGTTTAACTGCAGAGAGTAAATTAAAGCTATCATTCGGAGTACTTGACAGTTTTTCAGATGTCAACGAGTTAGTAAAAGTTTCTTTCTGTTTCAAAGTAAGCATCTGAGTTTGTTGGTATACCTGAGACACTGTTCTTGATAATCAGTACTAGTGTTTATTTCTTCCTCAATTAAGTTTACATCAATGAAATGTTCAATTTGATTATCTATAACGACTTCAGTTTATTCATTTTTTCAATTAAAACTTTGAGATGTTCATCTAAGATCTGGATCATCTGTACCATTTTCATCTGCTAAAGCAACATTGATTCTTGAAATTAGTTTAGTAGTACTGCTTCTTTCAATACTATGCTTTCATTTCAGTTTTTCAAAATTTTCTTCTGAAGACATGTTTATTACTTGAAACAATTATACAGTCAAAATGCAATTGATAAATGTAAAGTGCTCACCTGTAATCCTTTTGAAAATACATGAACTCTACTAATTCAAATGCGACGGTGATCAGGATCTAGCACAGGTGATGTAACCTAATCCAATTATGGGCACGAAACAACTTCTGACACCAAAATATGGGGGAAAATTTATGATAAGCATCACTATAACTCATGAAGTTCAACTAGGATTTATTTATTTACATTAGAATGAAAAAAGTAAATTGTTACAACTTAACACGTCTGCATTCACTAATGTCAGTCTCTCATCCGACCACACGCTAATCTAGATGGTGCTTTTACATAATCTTACTCAGTTGCAGTTACAGTTCCTGCAGATATAACATAAAAGAAAAGTATTTTGTTCAAGTTAGGAATTTAATTATTCTCTAAAAAACTGTTAGAAAGCTTGTTGTACCATTATACTTTACTCACTATGCATAAAATTCAGAATGCTTTGGTTTACAGAACTTTTGCGATTCACTAATGGCATTTGAATATACTTAAGTGTTTAAAAAGCGCAATATTTATATAAAGAAATTTAAACATTTTTGTTGTGATATAAGTTTATAAAAAAGCATTTTATATTGTTGTGGATTTGAAAAATACTTTGTAAATAGTTAATAAAATATCTAAATGTTTATGATTTTTATATAGATTTAAAACATTACTTTGAACATATACCTAAGTAAATTATAGCTCCTTCCTATTCATTGTAGTCATAATCTACTCCATAGATTCTACAGATTAAATAAAATGGGAAATTGTAGACTCTTCTAATCTTTCTGCTTTCCAGTTTTTAAAAACTGCTATATTGTTTTATCATTATGATCTACTGAAACTAAATCAAGTTGTTCTTTTATAATACATAACATTACTTCATAATTGATCCTTAAAATGTCTTATTCTTTTACTTCTGATACTCGTTATAATTATTAATAAATTGCTACTGTATTTTATGCACTTTTTTATGAGTTAAATATTTAAGTCTGACTTTCTGAATATTAAATATAACCATATCATGCTATAAATATATGATTTCACACAAACATTAATCATGATTTGTAGTTGGAAGAATTATTTTTCTTATTGCAAGCATGCTTTCCTGTAATTAAGTTCAAGGTATTCTAAAAATTTAAATTTATTTTTAAAACTATAAAATATCAGTTTATCTCAGAGATGGATTTTCCATAGAAATTATTTTACATAATTATGTTGATATCAAAAATGACGTTTTTGTGCGAGTTTCACTTGAAAATATTTCTAAACCCTTTGTTTTGCATATATTTATGATCAACACTTTTAACTTATCCATTACCATGTTACCATTTTTTGTAATTATTTCTTTAAGAGATATCCTTATAGATATTATAAAATTCATCAGTATCAAAATTTTTCCATATCCACTTTATGATTTTTTTTTCCCCCTGTGTTATAGTGCAAGAAAGTTCTTACGCTTTGATCAGCCTGCATGTAGTAAGTCTTCTCTTATCAAATCAAAATCTGGTGATAGTGAAAAGAAAAATGAAAGGTTCAACAAGTCAACTTGAATTTTACTTACTGTTTGTAGTTGCAGTTCAAGTAAGGAAGAAGAAGAAAAAGAAAGTGGTTTATGAAATGTGCATGTATACAGCATTGTGTCAAATCATTTGAACTAATAATTTTACTAATTTAAATATTTCATTTTAATGATCAAGGATGCATCGAGTAAAGAGTTTTTAAATGGTAATAACCAAAGGCTAGCTTCTTGTCATATAATCATCAAATTTTTAAAAGTAAAAATTTTACATATATATATATATATATATATGTAGTTAGTTTTAAAATTTAACACACTAATATGAACTATTCCAAAAGAACAACTCATGAAAATTAAATTCAAGCAATATATATAGAATACCTTGTATACGTAGCATGTTGAACATGACACAAAATGTTTTCAGAAAGATACAGATATTCATTTTTATAAATTCTGCATATTAAATTTCCCAAGATGAAATATTATTAGAAACAGAAGCTGGGATATGAAATAATTTATGTATAATGCTAGAGTTTTGCATCCAGAACTCCAGTTATCCATATTGCTTGTTCATTCTTTGGTCTTTAGAATTAAGTTTTTTAATTTACATGTTTTTAATTTTATTCATTGATTCAACCCTATGAGTAGTGTGGCCTTTTTTGGCTTAAGCAAAGTTGTATTTAAATAGCATTTGTAATTGTATTTTTATTGTCACCTATTTTCCTTTCATAACCTTTAATTCATTAGAATGATATTTAGTTAATTTTAAAAAAAGTTATGTATTCAAAGTGACAAAGAATCTTAGGGCCAGATAAAAGTAACTATTTTTCAAAAAGTTAAAATAGCATAAAGAGACAACATTACACTGCTCATATTTGAAAATTTATTTGATAAAAATGAAGGTGTATGACCTGCATAATGTTCAGCAAATATATAGGCCAAGTATTTGTTTACTAGTAATTTTATGTTTAATTTTGAAGAGTAAAAGTAAAAAATTCTTTGATAAGCCCTAAAATTAAATAAGAAAGCTAATTTGATGGTTTTCTTATACTCTAAATACATTGTGCATTTTAGGCAAATAACTTTATTATTTGGTTTTTCCAGAAAAAAAAAAGAAAGGTTATGTTTTGCTGAAATAAAAATTAGGTAAATCTATTAAATATAATGCAACAAATATAAAATTCCTTGATTCAAATTTTAATAACCATATATTTAGCTTGTGTGGAATGTAAAAGAAAGGGAAGGGGCTTGTAAAAGAGCGAAAAAAAAAAGATAACCCATTATCTGGAATTCTGGATGTCTAAAACTGAAAGAACGGTTCCATTTAGTGTGGATATTTGGGTTTATAATACTGCCTGGCCTAGTGATAGGTTCATCTTAACACTTATTTGAACCATATTGAGCACAAACTGCAGCATTTATTATGGCATGGTTTAACAAATTCATGTACAGTCTTCATTATTTTACTGGAGCTATATTAACAAGTCTCAGAGATTTTTTTTTTTTCGTGGTTGAAGCAAGAATTGGAACACAACTTACATCCTTCTGTAGTTTATCCAACATATCGTCAAAGAAGTTAAAACTTTATGACTATTCCATGCATGAATGTTTCATGTCACTGAACCCCTCTTTTATGATACTTGCTCAATGAATCTTGGATTTATTGTGCTGAAATATATCATCATCTTTAAGGGATGATATCGTTAGCTGGAATAAGATGATTGTTCCTTATACTGAGATGACTTAATTTTATTCCTGCACATTATTATCAAGCCTAGTCTAGCCAAACAAAAATGAGCCTAGATCATAACGCTTCCTCCAGATGTTTGTACAGCGAGTCCAACTTTTCTATGCAATTTCTTTTCAGCACTGAGTTATGTTAGAAGAGTAAATCTGGACACATTGGATTACATAATCTTTCCTATATCCGAAGTACACTCTTTATACTACTTGACAAGATGATTACTTTTCTGCCATCGCAAATTTTCTCTAATAAGTAGCTTACTTTTTGTGTCTTTTTTTGTGAAAATACTGCTATCTCCTCAAGATTTGAAAAACTGTGAACCAGTTCATGTCAGCAGTTTTGTCAATCTCCTTGCAAGTTTTCTGTCCTTAATGCAGGCCAACAATTAAATCATTTTTGAATTTTTAACATCTTTTTAGGACTATAACATCTTCAACCAGTATTTCTTTGAAATGATCAGTTGCAGGCTGAGTCAACATGATTTGAAGATTACATTTCACATAAAACCGTGTAAGTTTTCAGAATGCATGACCATTTATTTCCTCTTGTGTACTTTTCTTGTTCAAATTAATCCATTTGTTTTTTGGCCAAGTAGTGTATGTTGTTAGCAATCTTTCTAAATTTTAATATGTTATTTCTGAATTCATATATGTTCGGAATTATCTTATGAAGACTTCTAAATTGCTTTTCAAAAAGAATTAAAAGCTGTTTATTATAGATGTGAATATTACAAAAAAATAGTTTCCCATGAAGATAATAAGAAGTTTTGTAGTTGAAAGGTAAGAAAAGATAATTCCATCTTAACAAAATTTATTTCAGTTCAAATATTAATTTTAGGCACATCAACACTGAACATTCTATTTCAGAATACTTATCCTTTTCATAATTAAAACTGACAAAGTTATAAATTTAATATGACATTACACTAAATGTTGTTGTTGCTTATGTTCACTTGTCTGACGAAGTCAAGGCAAAGAGCACAAGATTACACCTGTCGTTGCCTTGAGCACCTAACGGGTGACAGTGCGTTTTGGCTCAGTTCCGCCCCCAATTTTGATGGAGAGCACTCTGGGCGAAATGAGTCCCAGGGTCTCCCGTTCCTCTCTACTTCCACCATTCACACGAGAGAACTTACGGCTCGCCGCATATTTAGAATGCTGCTATGCTACACTGATACTCTACATTTACAAACATCCAATGCCTTCTCTGGGATTCAAACCCAGGCCCTTAGGCACTGCAGTCAGCAATGCTAACCACTATACCAGTTGGGCGGTATATTACATTAAATTTACAATTTAGTACATATCCTGTATTAATCACTATATAAGGAAAAAAATTCAAATTCTGGTAAGGCAGTTGAAAGGACTATAAGATGTTACATATTTATATTTCGTTAATTTAAGAAAAATGTTTAAATCTACAATTGGGGAAGAAAAATTATTTATTTGGGTTAGAAAATTATTTTTCAACCTTGGTTATCCAGTATTATTGTTACTTAAATGCATGGATTTCTTAAATTTGTTTATACTGTAAAGAGTGACAGAAATAATTATATCATAACTCAAAAAAAAAACTAAAGAATGTAATCTATAATATATGGAAATAAAGCATATAAATTTAAAAATTACATGGTAAGTTAAGTTTTCAGCATAACCATCAACTATTTTACTCCCAAGATTGAGCATGTTTACATGCATTGGCTCACATTCGAATTGAAATGCTGTTGAATTCCTTGATAATAGTTTGTTTTTGAAATATCATCGGTGTAGACTAAAGATTAATCTTTAAGATAAGCCCTCATTAATGAAATCCACTAATGTCAATTAAGAAAGTGAACCAGCAAACCATTCCACTGGTACATGTCTTTGAATCCATAATGGTGCAAAAAATTCTGACATGCATGCTGCTAAATGCATTCATCTGAAATTCACTGTTACTGCATTTTAATCTTTCTTTTGTAGATAGAGTTTATTCTAATCTTGCTGTTATATCATTTTCAACATGATATAACTACTTTATTCATTATATATTTACAATAGGAATTTACAAGATATATTTTTTCTCTAATGAGAATTTTAATTTACAATTTTGTTGTCCCTTATTTTGTTTATTCAATTGTTACCTGCATTACTTTGATATTATTATTATTTTACTTGTTTAGTACTGTATACCGTATCATCTATATTTCACTGTGAATATGCGAAAATCTGTTGAATGATGGAATTATAAACTTGTATTTATCGGGCAAATTAAATTTTATTTCCTCAAGACAGATATGCAGCTTTATCATGGGTATATTTGCTATTCAAGTTTACTTTTAAATCGCATGTGAAAATTTTACTTATCTCATTTCGTTAAGAACAGTCAGAAGTTAAGAAGTATTGAATGAATTACTTTTAAAATAAATTAAATTTGCTTGTAAGAAATGCTTTTATTGTGGAATTAATATTTAGTAAACTGAAAAAAAAAGTTAAGTTTTTCCAACTAACTAAATTGCATTTCTTGAAGCAGTGAATTAGGTTTCGAGATTAGAAAAATTAGTGAACTATTAAAAAAAAATTGTAATTCACTTCAGTTTTCCTTGATTATGAAAATGTTTTCCATACACAGTTTTTGCAGCATGAAATTTAATCTTTATTGTCAATCTTAGGATTTATACTTTGGTCACATAAATTTCAAAATGTAATTTTCATATGATAAAGTGTATTATGTGAAAATAATGTATCCAAAATTTCTATTTGTCAGCAGTATATCGATTCTTTGTAAGAAGGGAGGGGGAAAAAGTCATTTCTGTGTTTTTTTTTTAATTTCTAATGGCAAAGCAAAACACAAGAAGTTCAAAGATGGAACATAATAGAAGTGGCCAAAATTCATTTTCTAAGACAGTCTCTGGCATGCCAGTATCGGGTGGTGTCAGAGTCATAACCAAGAAGTGAGCCACTACAGGGTTCGTACGGTCCTTAAAAGTCCTTAAGTTTTTTAGAATCGATTTTTGGTCCTTAAGGTCCTTAATTTCGGCCGAAATCGGTTGAAGGTCCTTAATTTTAATCATCTGAAATTTCTGTCTGTTTTTACGACTACCAGTTTGAGTGTGAATTAGCATTTTGGAGGAATATTTTTGGCGATTCTCTGACATATATGGTTATCTTTTGAATGGGTGAGTGGGTTCATGTGTAATAATTTGTTCTTATTTCTAATATAAATAGTGGGATATTCGTGTTTCTAAGCAAGAAGTGAAACATAAGCACTTCGAAATTCATTTTTTTTCTAATGAAGATCTCCTTAACAACTTTTCGCTTTTGGTGATGTGAATTTTTTATTTAATGGTTCTAAATTTGGCGACATATCAACATTTGGGCAATTTTAAGATCAGTTTTTATAGACAATTTTTAATTCCGAGATCTGAGAATTTTTCGACGATTTTTTTAGTACATTGCAACAGTAATAAATTCTATTAAAATAATGGTAATATATTGAAATTATATTTAAAAAAAACATAATAAAATGTTTTTATTTTTCGCTGTCACATTATAAAGTTCCATTTTAACTTATTATACAATATTTTGAATCTGAGAAATAAACATGGTATAGTGCTATAAAACACAATTTGTGAAACAGTTCTTACTAAACACGAAATTAGCTATGTTATTAATTAAAATTGTTTTCTTTTTAATTTTTTCATAGTAAGAGTTTATCCCATGTAATTGTCTGAGAATATTCAGAAATCTCAGAATATGCATCAATTTTCTCTATAAAATTTATTTTACACTTTTCCTTTTTTTCAAAATATTTCTGGCTTTTGGCTATTACAGAAATGGGAGAGATAATTTTTCTTTAGGATTTTAGACACTGCAGCTTGGAAAGTTTAGGATTTGAAGGCAATATTTATAGACCCACGATTCTAGAAGATTCCAGTAATATGTGATAAAATTAAAAATGTCTCAATGGTATTAACACATAATGGATGTATTTTACAGAAAGTTTGTGATGAATTTCTTACTTTTTCGAGAATGCCTTGAAGAACAATGAAAACATAATATTTGAATGTTTTATTTCTGATACTAGAATCTTTTTCTTAACATGTTTATGTTCCCTTTTTTTTCCTCTACTTTTCATTGGACACAAGCATGGAAAATATCAGGAATGCTTCTAATCTTATCACATGGACAGGCATTATAGAAATGTATTTTTTTATTAATAAAGAAATTGAAAACTGACAATTTAAAAGAATCATATAATATGCCTTAATGCATCATACAGAACTGGCGCTAGGCATATTTCCACCTGATGCAATCTCTGTGAATCTTAAATTCTGCTGCCTAGTGCCTTTCTAAATTCTGCTTCCAGTGCCTGCTCTAAATTCTAAAAGTTATGACATTTCTAGATTTTGTTGTTTAGTTTGTCACTAAATTCTAAAATTTCTGCCACATCAGCTCTATAACCAGCCCTTACCATATATATTTCATATTTCTTCTCAATTTTGATATTGCTAAAGAAATAAAATTAGCAGACTATATGCATTTAGTTTTTTTAGAATAACAGAAATCCTTAATTAAATCCAAAAATTCTAAAATAAAAAGAAAATGTATTGAAGAAAGAGACTGAATAATACATAAAGAAAATTATTCTTCAAAGATATGTACAATTATTACAATATAAATTACCCAGTTGTTTATGATTTCAGCCTTTAGTATAGTTTCCCATTTCTATTTCCTCATATGATAGAGTTACTGAGACAGCTTAAATTAAAACTAAATTATATAGTCTTTGACCACTAGTCCACATTTTTAGTTTGACTGTTCTTGTTTAATTACATCACTACGAGCTGTAACTAATTTTGTTAGCATCAGAACATGCCTTTATGTTTAAGTTCTTTTTAAATAAGAGGCTTATTTAAACCTGTGTCTGACACTGTAGTTACTTTCAGACATAGCGATAATTTGTTTCACGTCTGCCTGGAGGTTTTGTACTATTTAACTTTTACCAGATCAAGTAAAGCCTCATAAGTATATTGTAGAGAGGTTGACAAGTTAGGAGATAAAGCACGCAGAAACTAGTGAGAACACTGATTTGCGTATTGAGACAATTTTCTGATTGTTAGAAAGGAAAGATTGTTGAAAGAGAAGGAAATTGATTTAAATTAGCCAAAATGTCTGGGAAGGCTTCAAATTAAAAAGACGCATAAATATTTTGTTGAGTTTTGTTGTTACAAAACATGAATGTTTAGTAGCTTTTAATGTGTAGTTATCCTAATATCGTTTAAGAATCAATGTCATAAATTACATGTACTTTGAAATTTTATTAATTTGGGATTTTAATAGGGCTTTTTTAACAAATATTATTAAAAAAATTTTAAAAAAATTCATATTGGCTATAAATCCGTAGTGACTAAGGTTATCTAACTACCTAATTTAATT
>KK116049.1:0-53627 GCA_000611955.2 Stegodyphus mimosarum
CCTAATTCCATTGTCTGTTTCAACGCGTTTACGAGTAACCAGTGGAAGAGACGTACAAATCTCCTACAAACCACCAAAACCACTAAGTACCAAAACCACTAATTAAAATTAAACCAAAGCAAATATAAATACAAGATATTAAATAAAATAACGTTGTGTAGCATAAATTTAGAATAATGAAAATTAATCTTAAGTCAAACTTAAATAATTAAGTGTTACATGAAAATTTGCTACACAACATCGTGGATTAATTTAAGATCTGCGAAGCACTTTAGTTTCTTGCATTATAAGCAATTAGTAGTTTTAGGACAGGATGGGGGAGTAGCCAAGTTAAAATAATGACTAAAAGTATATATATATATTATGATATATCTTTAAATATAATATAATATGATATATGTTTAAATATAAACCATATAACACTACTACTATAATAAAGAGGTTTTTTAGATAAAAACGAAGTGACGTGGCGCAAATCTGAATGCTTAATTTTGAAAATGCATGTGAATTTTTCCACCTCTAACGCAATAATTGTAAAATAATTAGCTTCTAAAATTCTATTGATAATCAAATCAATTATTGAATATGGTGTTTACGATAGCTAATGGCATATTAGCGAAAACAATTTGGAAGAAGTTTAAAAATTCTTAAAATCTCCAAAACAGAATTGTATCGTCAAATGCATTTAAACTTGTATATTTTCGAATTTATATTTACATAGATTTAGTGAATACTTTTTTAAAATTTTGCATTTCTAAACAAACAAAGGCATTCACAATTTTTTGCGTTTTACTTTATTTCTAAAAATTTCAATGTTTTATCAACAAGGCTTTCTCAACTTTTCAACAAAACTGCAAACTTACGTAAACGTAACTTGACTCAAAGAAAAAGCACAGCTGTTTCTATATACTCAGAAGGAATAAATATTAATTTTAAGTCAACTTCTTTAGATGAAATAGATATTCACAAACAAAAACTAAGTAAAACTTTCAGTCACCAAAGGCAAACTTCCTTTCAAAATTGTAACGCTTTAAGAATTCTTTTCTTTCGATAACTTCAGCCAAGAAAATACCCGTACAAAATTTTGCCTTGTATAACATTGCCGTCAGTTAATTATAAAAGAATTCGGTACGCTTTACTTATATTATTTTACATGCATTCATTTATATGCAATCTCTTGTAAAATTTTGTAAATATTTCTATTTTTGAAAATGTAATAATATTCGGTTAAGTTGACTGCGAAAGTCCATTAAATAGTACCATTAAATTGGACTTTAATTTCGAATTACGTCTTTATTTGGAGGTGTATATATATGCAATGAAGTCTAGATGTCTTTTAAAATTCATGCATCCAGATGTTTGAGATAAACAGATTTTATATGCAAGCGGATATTAAACTGAAAATTCTGTTTTCTGAGATTTCAGAATATATTATGATTCAAGGAAGATTATGATTTACTAAAAAATACAAGAAATTTTCGATTTGACTTCAGCATTTGAAGAGAATGTCTCTGAAAACACATTTGAAAGTTAAGTGATAGATATTCATTCAAATGGGTTTAAATGCGGCTGGGTATATCGTTCCAGAATTCCGAATCTAGTTTAGCAAATTCAGTCATAAATTTCATATCGTAAGCAAGAAGAATATTACTGAAAATATCAATATTCAATAAACTGCACTTGTTGTTATGTGCAGCAATGTTGTAGATGTTTTCATAGAAGACGTACGGCTAACTAATGATCTAATATATACCACAGATCAGTTCAGCCATAAACGGGAGTTCATTGACCGTGTTCCCTTTATGATGTGGGATTAAAACAAACTGAAAAACATTTACGCTCTATCAGTTCAACGACACATTATTACACGATTATGACTACTATCACCAAACATGAAAAATTATTGTTTCCTTTCTCTTTTGTGTTTCATTAAAAACAGGAGAGAGTTTAGTTACTGTACGGAAGGTAACGTTTCACTCAGTATTAATATTTATTTACATTTTCTTTTACACTGTTGCTCATAAATCCAAAAAATGAGAACATAAGAACCGGAAATTTTGTAATCAGAAGTGTATTTAAAAAAATCTTAATTCAACGTTATTTTGGTAATTCAAACCTAAATAACTAATTCAAAGTTGTTTTGGTAAACTCCTAGACGTTTTTCAGAGTTCCGTATTTAACTGAAAGTGTGGCACTTCTCTGAAAAACTTTTAATTCTTAATATTTTACAGTTCTAAAACTACATCTCAGATTCAACATTTTGACAAATACGGATTTCGAATTTGAAAAACGTTTCCTCTGAATTTCCAATATTTTAATAACTGAACAACATTTATGTGATTTTTTTAGGGAACTATAAATTTAAATTACTGTTTATTACGTACAATCAGGTGTCAGTGCCGCTCTGCATAATTATATGGCAGTATTCCTGGTATGCATATTCTTATACAAAAGTTACTAGTTAAATAGAATATCCTGTGTAATTTGCGTTTCGTAAACCAACTACAGTTATTTTTGGCTATAAAACTTGTAATTTTAATCCCTTCGGCAAATGCAGCTTATGCAAAACAGGTTTCAGCATTGATCATTTTTACTGCTCCTTTTACATGCTATTCATTCAGTTTTACACATATTTATTTTATCACAATATGTGTACTATTTTTATAGTGTTACATGATATGAGATATATAGATAGCTATGATAGATGATTTTTAGAATTTCTTGGATTTCGGATTAATTATTCAAAGGGTAAATTCCTTTTCTTGTTACTCAGTTTTGATTACCAAAATAACTTCTACTTTTTAAATCAATTTGTTTCATTTTTCTTGCGTGAATAATTCAGCTTCGCAAATTTTCAAAACTGAATTTTGAATTTTTTGAGTATTTCTAAAGTTGTCAAATAGCTCTAGATCTCCAAATCTTATGTTTTACAAATTTTTATCCACCTTTCTATAAAATATTAGCAGCTACGTTTTCCTCTGTTTGTGCTTCTACATGAGCATATTCATATATATTTTCTTTCAAAAAGTTGAGTGAATCATGTTTGGAAGGCTTTCCTTGTATTAAATATTGCTATGTAGTGCAAAGCTAATAACAGAGTCTAAGTGCAAAGTCGTCTTGTTCTCGTCGTCGTTCTTGCCACATAATCAGACATGCTAATCGCATAGACACATTTGAATTCAATTCATATTCAATAATCAAATAATCTGTATGAAAATAATAATACATTACTACTATGCACTTGAAAGTGCTAAGAATTACGTAGTTGGACTTTCCGAACTTAAATGGAACAATAACTCTGACATTAGGAAACTTATGTTTGGCATTAAATTCATATAGTAATTCGTTCATTCATCCATTTTACATACCGTATATTCCGGCGTATAACGCACGCGTTTAATACAAGAAATAAGGTCGAAATTTACGGGGCGTGTTATACGCCGAACATAAAAATGACGGATTTAAAAATAAGAGAAATCTAAACATATGAGAATTATATTTCTACATGTACCTAAATGGTAACTTCTTAAAAGAAATTACATACATTACCAACTTCAGTTTTATCATCGTGTTCGTTAAGTTCGTCTTCCGTTATGTGTTCAGGTACCTCATCGAATTCTGTTTCACCTTCACCATCACTGTTATTCTGATCCATAAATAAATAATCATCTTTCATTTCATCAAGATTGTTAGATATACTGCATTTTTGAAATGACGTTTGAATAATGTTGGGTTTAATTTTATTCAGTACTTTTATTATTCGCTCAGACACTATTTCTAGACTGGACGCATTTTAAATGTTTTTTCTTCTAACATCCATGTTTTCCACTGTCATTTAAAATTTTCTTTAAATGGTTTATTCATACACACATCTAAAGAATAAACTAACAGGGTTAATTCATCTGGAATAAATTATATGTCTGTATTATACTCTTTCAACAATTTGTTCGTATTATCCGCTATATGGGATCTGAGCATGTCTCGAGTTAAAGAAAGAACCTTTTGGAATCATTAAGGCTACAGGACGCTTTGGCAAAACATTTATTATCCACAATTTCACTCCGTTTTCATCCATATATCCTCTCTCGTGAATATGAATAAAAACACCACTTTGGAAATTACATTTTGGCATCGTCTTTCTTTTAACACTAGAAGCGCCAGAGAATTTTGATTGTTTTTGCTTACACACCTTGGATTCGTAAAAAATTCTTTATCTTAAGAAGTTAAACGTTTTTGGATTTTCCTAAAAAACTTCGAAAATTATCTGTACCAAACATGATTGAATACAATTGAAATTAACTAAGATATTATTAGTTATACCTAGAAGTACCACGAACAGTCATATTGACTACGAGCAAAACTGGGTAGATTTATCTTGTTATCTCTCTCAGAAAATAACTTTCCTTGATAAAACATATCCCCTACACATTTCTTTATTCTACACATTTCTTTTCCATTATTGATTAAATTACTTTATCATTACTGATTATTTATAACAGGAAATATCCCCCCTTCGCCTCCCTGTCAAATGTCCATCCCTTTTTTGCGAAATGTTATAGTCAGTTTGCAGTAGTTGAGTCAGTTTATGTTTTGTGGCATTTGATTCCTTCAAGAGCCCTATAATGGTAGCTCGAAGACCACGATATCTTAGTCCAGAAGAAACTGTACAACTATTACAGGATTTTTTTTTAAATGATTCGGATGTTGAAGAACATAATATTGATAATGCTCTGGATTTATGAACCCCCAGAAAACATTGGGGGAAAAGTAAGTCAAGCGATTCTGAAGAAAGCACGGACGAGCAATCTTTGGGCCAAAGTATTCAGCACATCGGAATTTCCGCAGCAAATATATCATCATCAGTCAGTAACTGCGGCATCCACATCTGCTGAAACAGGTACGAAATACTTATATTTATGTATTATTATTTTTTGACAAATTCTGAAGTACTTGAATATTTTAAAAAACATAATGAATCATTTATTGCCAAAAATATACATATACTAAATTATTTATTTTAGATTCCACTAATGCATGAGCTAGAGGGTCAAGGAGACAACATGATTCATATAACACAGGAGACGCACGGGGAAGAGGATGTCCATTTCAAAACCACGATGAAGGATATATCTGTGTCTCGAAAGACAGAACCTCGTGGACTGTAACATCTGCTTCACACAATACAGCTGGAAAATATGGAACCCAAAATGTGCTAAAAGAAATACCGGGTTCAACATCATATTCAAAAAGAAATTTCGGGAAAAATGATTCGAGTGCTTGGAGGTTGTGGATGAATCAGTGTTACGCCATGTAAAAAATGCACGGAAGCAGAGGTATGTTTGAACAATGAAGAAAACTGGACAATATCTTTAGAAGAGCTTGATGCTTTCTTTTATTGCTATTATTTAAGCAAGAGGAACATGTGGTTGCAATGATACGGATTATGATTTTTTGTTGAATAATACGTGGGGGTTCTCGTTTTTGTTCGAGAAACAATGTCTCGCAATAGTTTTCGAGATATTATGAAATATCCAAGATTTAACTTGAAGTCAAATAGGATTCAGCGTTTAGAAAGTGATAATGTTTCACATTTTTTCATATATTTGTAATAAATTTGTACACAACTGTGTTATTTCCTATACGGCAGAAGAAAATCTAGTTGAATCTAGAAAATGTTTTCATAAAAATAACCTGCTGTTCTTTAAAGAAATTCTTAAACAGATAATAATTAAAAGCATTTGCACTTCCATATATACATTTAATTTACTGATTAATCGATTTGACTGCCGTTGGCGCTTCTAGGTAGGGAGAAAGCTCGGAGTTTTTAGTGTTAAAAATAACCATGGATTTAACTTTATTACCGTTTGCTAAGCAGGACAGCACTACGGTGTAACCTGTTACTTTTATGACAACCGTTTTTGATCCTTTCACATCAATTGTTTTATTTCCTATCATATCAAGTATTGCTGGAAATCCATCCATATTTCAATATGTGACAATAAAAAGTTTTGTGTCATTGTTTAATTGTGATAACTTTGCAAAAATTACCTAAATATTTTATTTCAACAGCAGTGTTCTATGTACTTGAAATTTGCATTAAAAGACAAAATGTAGTTTTCCATTTCTTATACTTCAAGAACATATTATGTGGAAATGAAGTATACGTAAGTAATAGTAGCAGTGAATTAAAATATTAGAAAGCATCTTTTTCGTGTGCTGACTTCTGAGATTTAGATTTACGGCTATCTTTCTATGGAAAACTGTTAAGATGGACACTTAATTATCCAAGGAGAATTTCAATATTTTTAAGGCTAACTGTGCCTCTACATTGTTTCCAAAAAAACGGGGGAAAAGCATTAAAGATGATTACATACGCTTCGTTGTTTTTATTTTAATAGCTTATTTATGCGAGAAATTATTAAGCATTCTTAAGTCGCTTGGCTATTAAAGTGATATTCATTTTAGTAAGCATCATTAGCAAAGCTTATGCGCTTTTTGTTTTCATATAAGTTCATGAAGAATTGAATTTCTTCTGGTTTGCTTATAAAACGTTGGCTTTGTTTTAATCTTTCACTTTGCTTGTAGCTTAAATTTAACTAAACTTTGATTTAGAAAGAGTAGCTAATTTTGAGCTTCTACGTAAAACTGATATTGTCATCTTGATTCTTTAAAAAAAAGGGTGGGCAGAAAGGAATAAAGAATATTAGTTTTGCATCATGGTAAATTTTTAATTATGCACACCTGAAATACCTTTACAATCTTTCCTAAAAGAGTCAGATCGCATATAATATTCAATTTCATTTATTAACTTATTTAATGCAAAGATTCGTATTACCTTCTTGAGGTTTAATTTAGAGAAAACACGAAAACGTTAAGGAATAAATATTATTCTTGCAATTGTCTTAACATGCATTCACAATCTCGTAAATCTGTATACTCAATGCTTCTTTAAGGAAAACGCTTTGCACGTGTTATTTAAAACGAAAGAAATATTTGCATTTTAATATTACAGAACGTTTGTACGAGAACAAATAATAGTTTTTCCTAATTATAGGCGTTGACCAAATAAGAAGTTATTGTTGTGCATAATGATTGAATAATTCTTTATTGTAAGAACATTTAATTCATGTGCATAAGTATATTAATTAATTTTTTATGCTCAGTATGCATAATTATACTTTTTTGAGCAGATACGAACTTTCTACTTCTATGGTGTAACTGATGTACTAAAAGATTTACTCAGGTTAGCGCTTACCAAAATGTAAATTTGTAAGAACCTCATGAGTCTTTATAATGAATTCTACTTAACCGGTTGAAATATCTTCTCACAACTTCAGCGATTTTTTTTCAAAAAGTCCAGGTGTTCTATTTTATTGGCCATGACTTTTAAATCTCTGCTTAAAGAGAAGTATACACTTGCAATTTTCCAGATTTCCTTATTTTAAATTGCTAACGTTTCTTCTAAAAATTAATTATTCCTACAGTGCTAACTAACCGTATTCATGCGATATGAATTTTTTAACTATGCGCCTTTCTCGACAAACTTGTAACACGCACACTTGAAAGGCAGTTAAATGCTTAATGTTTAATCCCTCACATTTGTATGTCTGTATATCACATAATCCTAAAAGACGAATAGAAATATATATCATCAATAAGAAAGGCATTTGTTTTGAACTTTACAACCAACTTTTGCGAAACCATATTCATTTCGCGGTTAAAATTTCTACAGTATTTCTGAAACACAAAGCCAACCATACGTTTCGTAACATAAGGGAATGATTGATTGCCTAAATTTGTGCAAGTTAAGTCATAGTTTCCAAAAAATAATTCATCTGTTTGCTTCGATTTAGATTTATGAGTCTACAATTTGAAGAATTTTCGAACTAATAGTTATAACTATGACACTGACAATGATATATTCCTTGCACAAAAGAGCTATTTCACACAGTTTACTATCATTACCATGTATAAAAATAAAAAGCGTTAGCTCGTAAAATAATATTTTTCTGAACAAGTCATAGCTCAAAAAATGTTACTTTAGCTAAATGTGTGGATCTGTATGTAAGACAAAAGTATAAGATCTTTCTTTTAGTTTACTTCCTGTTGTTAAATTTATATTGGATTTAAATAGCTTTTTTTGTTTTATTTATGAATAATTGGACTAAATGTTTGAATAGAATATTGTATGTGATGCCCAGAACATTCGTGGGGATAGAGTGAGAATACATTTTTATTTATTAATTAGCTCTTCTGGCAAGGCCTTAATTCTTATATTCTCTGGGGTACTTAGGCTGTTGTTCTCATAGTATATTATTTGTTTACAATCAAGCATTATATCGACGTAAATTAATCTGGATTACTTCTTAAGCACATAAACACGTAATACAGATAAAAGACTGCTTCTTTATGACTATGAAAAGTGCCTCAAAACTATTAAATCGTATAGTATAACTTGGAGAAATAAAATTTTAGGTTCTTAATAAAAGTAAAATTTATTTTATTGCATCAAAATTTTAGGCTATTTTATTAAGCTATTAAACATCAGGCTAATATGCATTATGCAACTATGATAGGCTATCCTCAGGTAGAGAATCATGCTCTATTTAATACATCGTTTTCAAACAAGCACTTCAAACTTTTGACTTCAAGTTCATTTCGAACTCTACTTCTTTTTGACATTTGTGTCTCCCAGACTTTCAATCACGTCTGTCCTCCAGAAACTGATGGTATCTTCCAAAATTTCGGTTGTGTTACCTCGTCAGAAATTATAAAATTCTCTTTGCCGTAGGTTTTCCCAAAAACATTTATATATAATATCGTAATAATTCAGCGGCATTCGTAACTCCTACGCGCAAATTTGCCGTATTGTGGACGTTTCATGTTAATGAAAGTACTTTACTAATAGATAACTTGAAATGTTCAGAAACGTTTTGTATCTGATGAAGCGGCCTTTATAATGGTGTAATAAGATATAACTTCCCCGGTATATTTCTTGACAGTTTGAAGTTCCTTTATCTTCCAGAAACATATTCTGTAAAATTATATCTTCTACGCAGAGGAAGACACTGTCTTTTGTGGAAAGCGTAGAATAAGTAAGCCGCTATGGAGTTATGAGTATGGAAAGTGCTTGATGTCTTGTATATTCCTCTGTGTTTTATTTTTCACAATAAAACCAGCTTTTAAATCATCCTACAACATCCTATATATCATCATAAACTATATGGAACTACTAGAAATAAAAATATCTCTTCAAAATGTTTATTTTGAATAAATAAAACTGATTGATAAACTATTGAGGATCAGTCAATAAAAGATGAGCTGAGAGCTTGAAAAATCCATATTATATGTAGGAACACCAAATGCTAACGGAACAGTCGTATGATTAAGGAAAATAGTGCGCACTTACATGTGACGCTAGAGGGAACAACTTTCGTTTAACATGATCGAAAAGGGAGCTAACCAGTGGCATGCTTTGCTCGAACAGTAGTCACTTTTCCGAATTCAAAGTAATTGGGTTATCCCATAAATACTGCGAGTTTTTCAGTTGAAGTAAGTATAAAAGAGGGACAGGATAGTTTACCTGCATCAACTTGGAGATAGTAATTTTACCCGGTTATTTTTCTTAGTGTAAGTTCTGAAGAGCGAAGCTCAGTTTCAGCAGTTATGTTTCCGAAGCTAAATGAAAGTTTCAAAGGAGCATATTCTGCGTATTTTGCTTCATGAGTTCAGTTAAATAATTATTAATAGGAATATTAATGCTGTATGTGGGGATCGGACAATAAGCGTAAGCCAATGTCAGCGGTGGCTCCAGAAATTCCGAGTCAGAAACTAAGGCTAGAAAACAATTCTTTTCTTAGAAGAGAACTCAACAGGGATGCCCTGCAAACCCTTGTGGAACAAAATCATATCTAGCTATTGAGGACCTATTACAAGATGAGGGGTAGTAAATTTTAGATTGAAAATGAACTATGGTTTTCCTAATTTTGAAAAATATAGGAAGTGTTAAAAGACCGCATTAATTAAGGAATGACCCAATAGATACTTCAGAAGAGGAATCGATAGCTATCGGACAGTATTTGCCGATCAAAATACCTTTGTTATTCATTTAAGGATTTCCGTCCCTCATGTTCGTTTCATAATTTCATTCTCCCCACAGAAAGACAAAGGGGTTTCAGTAACTAAATGACACATTACACATCGTTGTCCTTCCATAGAAAATCTATCATCATGTCTCGGCTGCTTGGATGGAGCATACGATGAGTTAATTCTTTTTCGATCGTTTGTTGCGTAGTTTGCTTCATCTAGCACTATAGCGTGTGTTCATTATTTCATTTAATCGACATTGTAGTATATCTCGCAGTTTTTTTTTTCCTTTTCCTTTTTTTTACAATAGCATTTTCTTGTATTTTATTGACCCATAAAGCGTACTCAGGCATGTTTAGTGTGAAAACACTAATGCTCGAATGGATTGTCATTTTGTCCACAACTCCTACGCATAATGTTTCCAAGAACGCTTGGAAAGCTTTAGGGCTTAAATTCTTTATATATCCTTCCATATGTCGATGGTACTCTTATATTCACTTTCATGCACTGCATTGTGCTTAAGTGATAACTAGGATAGTTTCATTCCTTAAATTTTAAATTTCAGAAGTCCCTAGAATTAAACCCTTATAGAGAAAAGAAAGGTGGGTTTATTCGTGTGCATCTCCCTGTTACTTTATTGCCCAACTTTTAAAGCTCCTTTAATGTTCTCTGGAAAGAATGCTTATGATTACCACGCAGGATAAATATAAGAGAGGAATGCTAATTAAAAAGTGCCATGTTTGCATTTTATTTTTAAAGCATACCTGTTTTGTTTCATCGTTTATTTGCGTTTCTTTTCAAGGGATGTCACCGCAGAACTGAAGACTAAAATAAAAGACATCAAATTATTTGCCTTCATCTTTACAGGCTTATGAAATTAACGCAAAATTTTCTGATAAATATTTTTCATTACAATATCTCGCTTTTATAAAGTTACTGAGGTAATGAAGTTAGGCACAGTGTGATAGCTGGTGTATCAGAAGCATCTCTTGTTGTGGGTACACAACATATATAGAAATGAATTTTAAGCGTACCCAAGTGTTTGAGAAACATAGTCTACATTAAATAAAATGTGTGTTATTGTGAGAAAAACTGTGCCATGTTTACTAACCTAGCAAAATCAAGTCGTAAAATATATCTGACACGAAATGTGCATTGCTACTTCAAGTGTAAGGATAAACGATCGTTAAAATTTTACATGTTACCACCTAATTGGTCCAAAGCTTAAAAATTGGGATACTTTGAGGAATTAAGATGTTTGAATAATTCTTCGAAAACAATTTTTGAAACACAAAGTCATTTTTGCAGTTAATAATTTATTAACTTATTTCTGCATCGAACTTCAGAAAAAATATTTTATATTCTGGAAACATACTGCTAAATTTTAAACTATTACTAAAATCGGAAACAATTACATAAATTTACCTCATGGATATGAAATCCAATCGTTATATTATATAGGATTCCACCTGGTTAAGCCTTAACATGTTCTCATTGATCATCAGTCGGGACAGGTATATTTTCAGAGACCATAAGGAAGTATATTGAAAGGAAAAATTATGATTATTTATTATTTGTTAACAACTGGTATATGTTAAAAAATAAATCATAAAACAATCAGTATTTTTAAATTAAAGAAAATTAGAAATAGGTAAATAATAGCGGCAATCATACTTGTAGTGTTGATGATGTAACGTATGACTATACGTAAATTTATAGAGGCCATTAGGCATTTTATTTTGGAGCAGGAAACTTGAAAAACGGGCTATGCCCTCGCCGGAATGCTATGCTTTCTCATGAACTTTTCACGCGTATTCTTAAGTGGCTATCTCTATCTTGATTTCTAGATGACAATTTCTATTAATTAGAGTACTTAATTTTAAAATTCATTTTCTTATGTAACTACTTTTCTTATTAAAATGAAATTTCCTCATATTCCTGCACAATTCTTGATTTTTTTAAATTTTATTTAAGGAAAGTATTTGCACTGTAAAATTAAATAATAAGTTCATTCACTGAACGTAAATCTGCATTATATCAAAAGCATAACATTATTTAAACTTCGTAGTAGTCTGTAAATTTATCCGTAAAATGTATTATAGATTGCTTAAAATATCTATATCATAGTTTTATCATGAGGCTCATCAGTTAACAAAATCTTATGTTTTGTTCTCTAAATACTTTGTGGTAACTTTCCACATAGGAGTTTGATCTCTGTGAGATTTTTACGATTAATACAGAAATCATAATGCAGCAAAACATCAAATATTACATTTTAAAAATAATACATTGCATTTGGGAATAAAGATTTGGATTGACTAGCTGACTTCTGTATTCAATGTCAGATTTAAGCTTTATTTTCTTAGATCAATGATATAAATTCTCTTTTGTCTTATTCTAGATATTTAACAGAGGCCTTAGGATAAATTGAGGAGCAGTAATAATTTACGCATGCTTAGAGAAAATAATACAAGAATAAATAGCTATTCTGAAAGAGATTTTGTATAATCATTAGGGTTTTTGACGCTGGAAAAATGAAAAATGTGCAGGGCCCTCCGCGGGACTCAAACCCTGTCTCTCTCGAATACGTGTCGAGTGTGCTTTCAAGGCGGGAGAAAATATCTTATAATTTATTTTTCAATTAGCAGCTAACGGAATGAAAAAAATAGTATTTTCCATAAAATATTTTTGAATACCATGTGAGGATTTATTTATTTATTTTGACTAACAGTTAATTTTCATTTAATACAATTTTTCTGTCACTCTCGTTTACATCCACGTTTTTCATGCCAGAATGTAAATTAAATAGCGAGCGTTTATTCAGATTAAGGGCGAAGGAAGGGCTATTTAAGGGAATGTTTCGCAAAGAGCGTGCTTTGCATACTTGAGGCCACGTTCTTAACCTTGACTTAAAAGCAATTTGATACTGCGGCGTTGAGTAGTTGGAGCCATCAGACTAATCTCGTCGGCTTCTACGAGCAAGAGCCTTCCTGTGCCTTTACTTTATCCTAGGAGCCGTTAGGCTAGTCTATATTACATTTTTTAAAGTTCAACACTATTTGTTTAAGTTAAGCCAGATGTGTTGGCTTATGTAAAACCCATTTGGGATCAACTGTTAATACTTTGTGATCAAATAAAAGGGCTATTTAAACTCTTCTTCTGACTTTGTCTGCCTACATTTAAAGACACTAGGAGTACTGCTGTACAGTCTTTCTAGAGCTCGTGAATTTATGTTAGCCAAAAGCTATAACTGTATCCCTAATAACATTGGATCTTATTGTTTTTTATTTTCTCATACGGATAGTCATGAAATTCTTTCAGACACATGTGAATTTGCATTCTTCACACATTTTTCCAAGATAGACATCGATCACCCACTTCTTTACTTGCACGTTCCCTCCAAAGTTTGTCAGTTCTTTAACTTTGATTAACTTTGTTTTAACTTTGTTTGTCTTTAACTTTGTTTTTTATTAAGTTATTAAAGGAAACTCAGTTAAGACTAAATATAACTCTATACAGAAATCATATGGGATGCCAGATGGGAAAACATTTTATACATGTTGCATTTATCAAAGAAAAATAAAGGAGTTGGATTGTTTTTCATATAGAAGATCTATAAAGAAAATACGTCTCTCAGCAAACAAAGGGAAATAGCAAATAGAGAAAACAGATCGCACACCGCAGCAGAAAAATGAATATCCTGGATCTGCCTTGCCGCAAAATAGCAAGGATGAAAATCGCAGATACACAGCCAAGGCATCTATAGAAGTAAGATTAGCCGGCTCTTTCAATATTTTTAAGAGCAAAAGTTTATCCCTTTGAAAGTAAACTACATAAAATACTTTTTTGGAGCAACTGGCAAAAATGTTTTATTCGAAGGATATCTTGCAAAAATGAAGAAATTTACTCAATTTAAGTAACGTGCTTTGCTGTAGTTTTACAGTTAAGTTATAAATTATAGTTTCATGTTTATTTAAAAATCAAGAGTAATTTTTATCAGTACGGTTTGCAATTCACAGAGCCGAATATATTCGTTATATCTACGCATACTTGTAAAATAATGTACTGGCATAAGACTTTATTATTTTCTTTGTCTATATTTCAAAATGGAATGAAAAATTTTAGCTAAGAAATTATTGTATTTCTATTTTCCTGAAAGTCTTCAAAAATCATATTTAGAAACGTTCAAAATTATTAAACATAATTGCCAAAGTTTTATTCAAAAACCTTTAACATGAGAGTGATTATGAAATAACCACATTGTGTTCCTAAAAAAAACTAAAGAATTAATTTTATTTTCAATGTTACCTTTTAATACGCAAGGAAAACTTAAAATTGCCTTTTTTAAAAAAATTAAAAAATATAAACTAAGTAAGAAACATATTAGCCTAATGTCTCCTAACTTACGGAGAAAATAAAATTCATTGTATAAGGAAAAAACTCTTAATGGTTTAACCTTCGTTACAATAAGTTGCGAAAGCGAAAATCAAAATATACTCAACAGTAGTTTCGCTTAAATAAACTTCTAATGTTTACCACAAACAGATTCGCGTGCACGAACATCGACGTAATTTTATTTTCTTTCTCTCCTTTTCTAATTGCTAGACTGCACGTTATCCTTTTACAAAATTTAAAGAGAAAATTTAATTTACATAGATATTTCGTCAGAAGTATATTAAAATGGTTGCGTATTCTTTTCGAGTTATGTCAAAAGATAAGTACCGAAAAACACTACGAAAACACGAGAAAATTCATATAATTTGAAAACAAAACTTATTTTTTAGTAAAATAAGATAATAAAAATAATAATATTTATTTAAATTTTAATAAAAACATCTTTGCTTAATCTTGGTCTTTATTTTGCGATCTAAGTTCTAAGATATAGCATTATAATAAGCAGAAGTTCACTTACTCAAATTTCGACAATTTATAACATAATTTTATAGTCTTGATTAGTTTGTAGTGGAGCTGAATATTTCTATGAAATGAACTAAAAAACTTATGCTATTTTTCTTTGTTTGATCTAACGTTTTTAATTTGATTAATTGAAATATTCAAAAAAGGTGAACACATTTAAGGCCGCTAAAATCACTTTAATAGCGTTTGTTCCTCGATAAGCCAAAGTTCAATATCATCAAAGTGTGGATATAACGCGTAGTAACGAATATTTTGTAGACACTTTAAATATGAAGAAATTTGAATTCAGATAGCTTCTTGGGTCATTTCGTTATTTTTACAGGAAAACTTTCTGTTGTGAGTATTTACATATGCTATATGTACACTACTGGCCGTTAAAATTGTGATACCTTGAAAGAAAGCAAATAACGGATGATATTTACGAGATGCATACATTATAGTGAGAAGAAAAGTGATTAAACTTACAGAAAATTAGGACGTATAGAATACAATAATCAGTACCCAAAGCCAATCTGTCAGTTCCGAGAAGATAAATGCTCTTATTTCTTTCAGTCAACTCTGATAGAAATAACAGCATTTATCCTTTTGGGTATGGAGTCAAACAGATATTATATAGCATTTATGGGGAGCGCAGTTTAAGCAGGTTCAACACTACGTAACAATTCATCGATATTAATGGATGGTGAGTGGTGGCGTGCCAATTATTGAACACATGCTTTTACTTGAGGACAGATCGTGAAAATCTGCTGGCCAGGACAGCATCCGAGCACTTACCTGTATTGAAGAAGGTCAGGATAGTACGAGCAACATGCGGTCGTATATTGTCTTGCTGAAGAAAACCGTTAGGGAAGCCTTAGAGATAGGGCAGAGCCACATGCCTTAACACGTCAGAAATGCAACGGTTGCTGTTCAAAGTGCCGGAAATGCGAATAAGGAATGATCGAGAAGTGCATCCAGTGGCACCCCATGCCATCACTCCAGCTGATAGGGCAGTATGACGATGTCCAATGCAAGGTGTAAATTTGCGTTCTCTATGATGCCGCCAGATGCAGATGCGACCGCCAGTACATGCTTCCGCAAACGTCGTCGAACTGCTTGAGCAGAAACTTGATGTCTTGAAAACAACTTTTTTCCTCCTCGGACATAAAATACTTTTTACCAGTATTGTCGGATTTGGTTTCCCCAATAGGGAAACTAGCCGAGATTTTTGGAATCTTGAAAAAGAAAACTGGAAACAATCTTAAAAAACAACTGCTGTTTTGTCACTTACGAAGTCTAACTATGATGAAAATACTCAGGTTCATTCCTGTAAAATGAAACGTTTTGAGCTAAGGCAGAACAGAAAGTGCATTGCCTTTCAGTGCATTCCGAGCCATTGCGTTACTTTTGGAAATGACTAGGCAGATATACTTGCCAAAGCTGGATCCCTTATGTCCCAGCCTGAGCCTGATTCTCCTTTACTTCTGCGTTCTATTAAAAGAATTATGTATAATAAATTGCAAAATAGCAGAATATCTTTATATGTTGATTCAATGATGGGTAAGAAGTGAAATATCCTGCTCAGGAAAAGAAATAAAATCCCCACTTCCTTACCTTGCGCTGTTGAAGTTGCTTGCTTTCCTTTAACAACTGACCGTGATTATTTACAGCAATTTTTACATCGGATTGGATTCAAGTATCAGCTTTTTGCCCTATGTGTCATCAGGGTGATGTGGATTGTGACCACCTCAAGAACTGCCCTATTCTTTTAAAGTTTACTACAGACAACTCAATGGAGGCTAATTTTTATACTTGCTTTTCTACACACTCATCATTTTATTGGGTTGTTCGTCGACTAATGGCAGTAACGTCGAAGATCGGCGTAGCATAAAAACTTGATTTCTCGACACGGGGTTCGTGACGTGGCTTACGATCACTGTTGGTCATGCGGATGAGATGTCTTTTCAACTGTTAGTGATGGGGACCCCTGACATCCTGCATGACATTTTAGATGACAGTCCTGAACCCATAAAATAAATATTTTGGGGACAGCATGGTATTTCGACAGATGCGACCTTCAGTACTGCGGTAAAATAGACCGCAGTCCCGGTAGACTTCCTAGTCTTCAATTCTAATGGCAACTCTTCGACATTCTAAAAAGTTTGATACTGTTTTTTAGTTTAATACTTTAAAATTTTGTATAGAAATATCTGAAGAGTGAAACGTTTCCAGATCTAGCGTGTATGGATTTCAAATTATAGTAATGGACACATTTATGAAATAAAAATGCTTCAAAATGTTAGGGAAACACGTTAAGGCCGAAAAATGTTACACTGAATGAATGTTGTATAACCATCAAAATAGAATCAAGATTAAATACAGCTTTCAACGCGTATCATAATTTTGACTCATAATTAAGCATGTTTTCTAGGGAAGCATAACTGTCTAAACAATAAGAACACAGCTGCTACGTTTTGCGGGTACTGATAGCTCAAACATCAAAGATAAAACCACGTTCGGTATGTCATTTTGGGAAGACAGGCATTTTAACTATCCATCCACAAAGTGCTTATAACTCATTATTCAGTAAAGAAGAGCTTTTACGAAGTCTTGAAACTCATCTCTTTCCGTTAATAGATTAAAGTATTCTTTGCCAAGAAGTGGTCCTGCTTTATGTTTACGGTTAAAATTGCTATCAAAATCGTTCCTCTGCGTAGTGTATCACACCCTCATCGTTATAAAATTAGTTCTAAAATCATCCGAAACTTTTGCTATGTGAATCGTGTAGAACCGAACGATTAACAAGAGCCTTTAGAATGGTAAAGATGGCAAGGGATTGGTCAAAAGAATTTCTATCGGAATTAAGAAGCATATTTGAGCTATCGAAATTTTCGTTATATACAAGAATTACCCCTACAGTCACAGAAGGTAACGGGGTACGTTTTTGTAGCTACTTTTACTGATTACTCCACCTATTTCTTTGTTTGTGAAGGAAATAAGAGTTTTACACTAGTAATTTTCCAGTAAGTGCAATCAGTTACAGCGAAATATTGGTTCAGGCAGAACAAGCAACACTGGAAGTCTTTCTGCTGTAATGAAACTTTTATGATAATTTTTGATAACTAGGAGGACAAGATTCTGATTCAGATAGTAATACTGATCTACGGATCTGAATCTATCCCCTAAATTCATATACATAGTAACTGTTTTCGTTGAAGATGAACCTGTTCCCTACAGTCACAGAATAAAATTATACGGGTAAGTTTTTTCCTTATTGACACCCACTTTTTAAAGAAGATCCGTGGACTGGACAAGTAACTTTTACGGTAATCGCAGCCTGTTTCTATAACATGTTGGTAAGTATTGTACTTCTGAAACTTTAACTTCGCTGATATCTTGATGCAATTTTTTAAGAACGAAAGAACAATAAGTAATAAATGCTGGGCGGTCTGTCATGGAACTGGCATTATAGTACATTAGCTAGAAAGATGAACTGCTCGTTCCAGTTTAGAGTGTAACTTAGCTCAACGGACTTGATTCTATACTGGTAAAACTGTGGCATCGTATAATCAACATATATACTTGAAAGATATTTTTTTAAGTAACTAGTTATTATTATTTAAACCTTTACTGTAACTTTTTCCGGTATTCCTGCAAATCAGGTTTTTGTGCACTTATGCTAAAGGTTTTGAATATTTAGATTAGAGCTTTTGGAAAACGCATCTTGCCGTTAGTTAAGCTCTCTTAAGTTATATTCCGGCTTTAGCGTCTACCTAGGCGATGCTTTAAAATATGCGATTGCAATTAGCTGAGCCAGCTTAAGTAATCTAGTTTATGTGAAGTCTTAGAGGATGTTATCTATGTTTTAATTTAACTTTTATTGTTCATTATTTTATTAAATACTTACAAGTATTGGAATTTCGTCTGTAGCACAAGTTGTGCCTATTGTACTCAATTTAAGACTAAATAGAAAGATTAATTTTAATCTTCTTTAGTGTTTTGTCATTTTTTAAGACAAAGCGATAACTCGATATTGTTAAATACTAGTTGTATAATACTAGTTGACCAAACAAATTTAGGCATTGCGTTCTGTATTAATTTTAAGTTTCGTTTCAATAACCCGAAGAACCTTGCTACTGGTGAAATGTTATCAAATGTTGTGTTATCAGAATTTTAAGTAAACACATAAATCAGTAATACTAAAACTATAGTTTATTACTTTCTTTAAACACTGATATCAATCAAATTTCTATTGTCAAAAAAATTATACTAGTCCTCGGGATTACCAATCATTAATTAATAAAAACATATTGTTAAACATTTATATGGGTTTTCACAAATACTGCAACTTATACAAGAATCACTTCAATTCAAAAACTATTTATTAAGAAATAACTATTTTCATGAGTTAAGATATAAATTAAAAATTTCTATTTCATTTAACAGTTGTAAGGTTCTTACACCTTATTCATCCAAGAACATGTAAAAATTCTAATAATTAAGAACAGAGTTAAATATTTATAGTATTGCACCAAAAGGAAAAAAAAAATAAAAGAAACTACTGTCATGCTCATCCAACTGAGTTACACCAAAATCGCCCCTATTTAGAAAAATTTAGAGTTTAAACTAGAGCAATTTAAGACTGCTCACAAATTTTCTTCAGATCTCTGCTAAATCAGCAAATCCTCAAAAGATATTAAAGATTTAAATTTTTCTACATTTCAAAATTCTTTACAGCAAACATTTAATTAAAAAAATCTCTAATTCTGATAATAATGCAAATCCTTACAAATTTGAAGAAATAATTAAACCAGTAAATTTTGAATGAAAAAATTCTTTAAGAATTAAGGTTAATTATTAAAAGTTCAAGGAAATCTTATCTGATGGATGATGTAAACTTGGAGATGTAGGAACGATGACTTGGTTCGTCAACCGACGGCAGCATGACGGAGACCGAACAGCAGAAGATTACCCGGAACGCAGGAACTTGTAACTTTAACGAGCGGCGGCCTTCTGTATTATGAACTTCAGATTCATCAGGAAAACTCAGGTAGAAGTACACCTTCGGAACACAGGTAGGTTCGACGAGTTGAGGCCTTCTGTTCTTTTTAAATTGAAGGGGCAGACAAAGTCTGAGGAGCAAAATTTTGACTATGAAATTTCATCATGAGGTAGAATTGATTAGATTCGAATGAAGAATAATTTCCTTTTCATTTTGAAGAACTGTTAATTTTCGATTGTAGTATTATTTCCTTTTCATTTTGAAGAACTGTTAATTTTCGATTGTAGTATTATTTCCTTTTCATTTTGAAGAACTATTAAAGTAAAGCTTAGAAGCCAAGAAATAGGATGCAAGTGAAAAGAGCCATAAGCCCCATCGAAAAGGCAAATTCATCCTCCTTGTTGTAGAAACAAAGTGCTCAAAGCACCCGAGAAAATATCTTCTCGTTAGCCGAAGGAAAAAGCGAAGACGTGCTAAAAAGAGCGAAATCCCATCTGCACTGCCTTTTTGTCAAGTCAGGACACCAGATATCGCCAAATCTCGCCAAAAGTGTGAATAAATCCTAAACTCTACATCTCGAACAAACCCCTGCTACAAACGTCCAAAAATCGAGGAGTTGAACTGGAACAAAAATTCGAATCTCGCCAAGCCCGCCAAAGGAAAAACCAAGAATTCGACGCAAGCGTGGGAAAACTAACAAACCTAAAGCAACGGACAAAATTCCTGAGCAAAGGCTTAGAAATCAACTGCAAAAGTGACGCTTTTCAATCCTTTCCCCCTAAACCAAAAAATCTCACGAAGTGCAAAAATCTGCATCCAATGATATAAGTTAAATGAGAATCAACCTAAGTTAAGTAATTTTAAATCAAGTTTATTACGTAGGAAAGCACCTAATTGTTTCAACACGTTTACGAGTAACCAGTGGAAGAAATGTACAAATCTTAAAGTACCAAAACTCCTAATTAAAATTAAACTAAAGCAAATATAAATACAAGATATTAAATAAAATAACGTTGTGTAGCATAAATTTAGAATAATGAAAATTAAATCTTAAGTCAAACTTAAATAATTAAGTGTTACGTGAAAATTGCTACACAACAATATCGGTCTACATGATTTTAGTTTCATTTACAATAGAATCCTACATATTCCCCGCTTGCATCATAGGCATTATTCAATGACACTCGACGAAATTTCGACACCTTAAACTTCATTCTGTTTTTGAGAATAGCAGCTGAGGGTTATTCGCAATTCGCTAATACATGGTAGCACTTCTTAAACCGACTCCCACTACCATACCATACAATAAGGTCTTCTTCATTTCACTTCTATGTTTTTGCTGTTTAATTATCATAACAAAGGTGAATAAAACTAATTAAAATTAATAAAAATGTAGTCGCTCTGCATGATAAATAATCCCTAGTAGCAGTTGTTTACTTTTATATTTGCTTTAAATTCATAAATTGCTCCCGGTTGGCTGAAATATGTATATAGCAGATGTGAGAGCAAATTGTAAAGCAAGACATATTGCAAGACAGTTGATCTTGTTAGGCTTCTTGAATAGCATCTTAATTAAATTTGCCTTAAATGGTCATTTTTTTTGCATAAAAACTAGATCCATTTTGAAGCTTTAATCATATCTATTCAATTTTTTTACACTATTTTCCACGAAGTCCATTTTCTGATAATTGTTTTCTTTATTAACTTTTGCTTTTAAGAGTGTAACACGCACATTAGACGAAACAAAAATTGTTGGCTAAAGCAAATGTCGTCATCATCATTGCTACCATAACTGACATCTCGATACTTATTTTTCTTACACTGAAGCTGTAACAAATGTAAGCTTCTTTAGATAGATAGCAGAATTTTATTTTACGTAGACTCCTCTTATTAGATATTGTTCCGTTAGAAATAGCAGTTGTTTTCCATACATTGTTTTTATCCACATTTTCTGAAATAAAATTCTTGCTGCATGCCTTTTGCAATCCTCTCCTAATTTCCTAACATCCAAGAATGCAACACATGTTATACGGCATCCATGAATAAAACCCTTACGGATCGTAAGTGGTATAGAGTATTCCTACAAGACATTTAACTGTGAAATTATTAACGTAATTAAGACACACCGTATAACTAGTATTAATATTAAGCTCATATTTTATGAAGCTATTAGCTACTTTCTTGATTCTTCTGTTCCTCTTATTTTTGGGCTTGTTTCACTCATTAATTTCTTGAAATACTGCTATACTGCATCTTACTGTTAGAGATTCATAAGCCTGAATGAAATTCGTATCAAGCATATTTGACATGAATTTGACTTGATTTCTGATTTAACTAGACTTGATGCCAGTTTAAAGCGGGATAACTAAAGGTTTCTGGCTATTACATCTAATTTAGGATAAACCAGTTATTTCCCTCACATGTTCGCTTCATGTATGAGTTACCTTCACTTCTGTTCTAATTTGAGATTCTTGAAGATGCTTAAATTATCACGCACTGTCATATACTATGGTGTATTAGAACTAGTACAAACGTGTACGTTCAGACAGGGAGCTATTCCAAAAGTTTTGTGAACTTGATAATTATGAAAATCAATGCGTAATGATTTATATAATTAGTTTCAAACTGTTAAACAGAAAAATTAAATACATACGGAAACGATAGAAAAAAGAGTACATAAATAGCAAGCAAAAGACATTCAACAGATTAGTTTTAATTAGCGCATTTTGTGCACTTAGGGTCAAAGCAAACATGTATTTTTTAAATGCACAAGATTTAACATATGACTGATTATTTTAAATCTTGAGCTACGAGAGTTAATGCAAAGGATTATATATGTACAGTTAGAAGTGCCTTTTAATCATATCCAATTAATCATTATTCTATGTATGCATATTAAAGACAAGCTATGAGTTTAAAACTATGAAATTTTCCTTTAAAATAAGTATGTTTATTATGCATAATTTTGCGTAAATAATTATTTGTGTATGATATACTACATTGTTTTTTATGTTTTTAGTTATAAACAAACATAAAAAAGATGTATCTTTAAAATGAATAAGAACACTTAACAATTAATTAAGTCTCCATTACAATGACTATTTACATTTTTTGAGTCTTATAATGAGCCAGGATTATTTAAGCAACTGGAAATATTAATTTAGCTCTTCAAACTAAATATAAAATCCGTTTTATATGTACTTCGAATACAAATAAGACATTTTATCAAAATCGAAAAGTCCATAAAGAAGGAAATTTGAATAATCTTAAAATATTTTTTTTGATATGAAAGAATAACATATGCCAAAATCAATTAGCTTTTGATTAATAAACTGGAAGGAAATAAAAAAAGATTTAAATCTTTCATTTTATGTCAAGCAGTATGTATAGGAATGCTCGAAGAATATCATTAAAAGAATTAAATGATTAAATAAGTAGTATTATACTCAGCTGTTAAGTTATCTTTATGCCCATAAATGTATTTTAAGTTATTTATTTTTAATTCAAAAATTTTGTTCGTGAGATGAAAACTAGAAGTTACTGAATTTCTACTATTTTTTTCATTTTAAGTTAAGATATTAATCTAAGACAAGCACTAAATGTTTTATTTCGTAAACTTGAAACTGTTTGAAAAAATAATTTAAGACTGAGGCTTAGTTAGAAGCGTATGTGAACTGAATTGAAAATATATAAATGCGAACAGTAGTTAATTTAATTAAAATACACGTAATGGTATCATAAAGCTGTAAATTATGCATATATTTTGCATAGAATATTTTAAAGCCAAAATTTACGAGTATTATGCTTTGTTTCCCATGTTTAAGAGCACATGAATAGAGAATGGAAACGGAAGGTCGAAGGAAATCTCAGGCTTGATAAATTAAACATTGAACTAAATTATTCGATATCTAATTCGAATCCGTTGTAATAGATGCTGCAATGTTGCGATAGCTGTACTTGGTTTGCTATCAGATTAGAATAAACTAACTTTATGGAGATTACAATTGAAAATGAGAATTGCGCACTAGAATAATATGGCAGAAAAGCATTCGCACAGCACATAAATATTAGACGCTATGCATTTCACCTATCGATGAGCTAATTGAGAATCGTAGTTGAGAGATATTAGAAAATTTAATTTATGAGCAGTCACTTAAATTCAGAACACAAATGTTTGGAATTCCAAGGAAATCAAGCGATGAATTCCTTCTCTTTAATGAAAATTTTCATGTGCGTTTGATTCATGACAACTTCGTTCTAAATTTGGACTGTGCTGATTTGTGGCTGGAAACTAAGCATTACAAATACTTTTAGTATTTTTTTATTAAAAAATATATCATTTCCAGAGCAGGAAAAGCATCCTTTTTAAAGATTTTTTTGTAAGGAAAGAATACAAATTTGTTTTTCGGTTCGTTGGAAAATTAAGTATAAGAAAGTACCTATAAGAGATTATTTACCTATGAAGGTAAATAAGAGTTATTAATTGAGAACGCATATTTAAAAATTTCGCGAAAGCTGAATGACATCTTCTCTAATCATTATGATTTTTAAAAAACATCCTTTTTCTTTTGTCTTTTATTATACGACGTTGATTATAAATTCGCAACTTTTAAACTTTAGTATTTAGCAAGTAGTGACAATAGTTAGAATGCTGACGTTTTCCTATACTTCTAATTAAAATTGCTTAGAGTATATAATATTACTATTCCTTCGGGCGAATCAGTAAAGTTGAGTAGATACAACCATAAACAATTGTTTTATAGCAGATATAACAGTATGTATATTTCATAAAACACATATTTCCAATTATAAATACTCATAATGATACAATTTCTAATTATATTTTACAGGACCTAGCCGATTTAGTATCTTCAAACCAGAAATCGGCAGAATCTAACTTCGAAACAGTAAATTACCATTGCGGAAATAAGATTGTCTCAAACATTTTTTTCTACCTCTATCTTGAGAGCTCCAAAGCTAATTAAAGAGAAAACCTAAAGAGATGGCTGTTCTCTTTCTTTTTAATTCATGCTTTATTCCCTAGATCTGAAAGTTATATTATAGACAGGGAACAGAAAATTTTAAACAAAACTGTGAAAGAAAAATTAATGCAAATTTTAAGGTTATAAACTTTAATTTCTTAAATATACTCAAATATTCAGGAAGGGGGTTACTAAAACAACATTGATTTGGGCAGAATAAATCTCGAAGAAAATGTCAAAAAATTGTTTTATGACTTTACTCTGAATACACAAATTACTCATTGATACCACGTGCCGTCTACAGTAGTAACTGGAATTATTTTCAAGAAATCAATAAACTTATGATAATCACAGGAATAATTTGTAGTACAAAAGTTATCGAAAGCAGTAAGTAATTAAAAAGAAATAGTTTAAAAATTACATAAGATATTCAGTATTACTTTCCATGGATTTTCAAACGTATGCGTTCATGGCTTGCGAAAAAGCTGACAGTATAATTTATGCAGCATTTTGAAACCTCTGCCCTTACAACCAAAAACGCTTCTGCAATGGGGACTTGAATCGAAGTTAAATTTTTCACAAGAAAGTTATATTCTGCATCATCGACTTTCGCAACTGCCACACATTTTGCGAGTAAGTCGAGCTGGATTTAGGATAGCAATTTAAGTCTGCGCTTTTATTTTAATGGTGTCATTAAATAAACAGTATATATATACTTCTTTCTCCGAATTCAATTGCATAAGATTCATCTAACTTAGGCTTTTCATAGACTTTACTTTTGACAAAAAATAATTAAGGAAGCTAAGAGTTTTATCAACACACCGCATAGCAGGGGAAATTTAATACGATCTACAATACAATCCCATAAACAGAACAAGGTGCTAAAGATTGCTTTTTTGAGTGCTTAGAGCGGGAAATAATTATCTAATTTTCAATTAGAAGTTTCCTAAATTTAATTAAAAAGCACTGAGTGATTAGTCAAAGGGCCAACATTAATTTACATGAGATTACGAAATATTTATAATTTTACACTTTTCTACAATGATTTAATAAAGGTCTGTCTCATCGTATAATTTTCTTTCATTTAATAAAAGTATAGTTAAAATATTGCAGTTCCATAACATTTAAATTAACACGTGACTTTGTTTTCCAATGTGTTTTTATCTCTGAGAAAAATTTCTGGAATTTTTATGCCAGTTATTAATCATGAACTTCTAACCTATCGTCAACCAAGAGGCAAGATGAAATAGCCTCCCTAGAGCCAGGAATAAATTTTTGTAATTTTCGAAAAGTTTTCTTTCATAAATTTATCTTTAAAATTTCCTAACTCTTAAAAGTCTTGGGCTGTTTGGACCCGCACTGATAGTTTTGTGAATGAATATAGGTATTTCCTTTGTATTAGCTTCACTTGCTTCTTCAGAACCTTTCGGAAAACTCATTTTTTTAAATTTTGCGTTTATAGATTCACATCATGATGAATAATTTCGCAATTCGAAAATGAGTAAACGAAAAAACTTCAATAAAATGACTTATAAATATAAAACATATTTACATCAATATAATTTATTATATAGATGTCAAAATTTCTTTTTACACGCAGTGCATTCGCGCATATACGTAATAAAGTCTGAGTGATTTGTGTCTTAGAACATGATCATGATGCTTATGCTTTACAGCGAAATTGTTTTTTTAATAGATATTAATTATAATTATACTTCTTAATATTTAACTTTTTAAGTACGCATTTAAAATAAAAGATTAACTTTTACCTTTTAGTATATGAGTAACCCTTTGAGTCTCCCTTTTTAGTATAGTAGTTATTTCCAATCCTAAAACAGTAATATGCTTGCAAGAAATCTTTCTGAAGTGCGTCATTTTAGAAATGATTTCCGTACAACGCGAATCGGGCATGTACATGTATATTGGAAAAAGTGTAAATAAAATCTTTCATCAAATTATAATTAAGTCGGAACTTTTTCTAAGCAAATAACAATAAAATAATACTATATCCCTCTACTGAGAGATTCAGTGTATGTAACTTCAAAACATTTAATCTAATGTCAGCAGCATAAGCGTTCGCTCTTCTTAAGAATACCTCTGTGCTGCTTATGTCTTCTGCGTTCCTTCTGTCTCTCATTTGCTAACATGATTCTGATAATGTACGGAAGTGCTTGTGTAATTATGGAGCAGCGGGAATGTGTCTTGAGCTAGGTTTAGCTGCGCATGTTTTTCAGGAATAAAATAAAGTATTAACTACCCTTCCATTTCTCACCATCACCTGTAACAAATTTATTTGACTACAATATATATCATAAATAATATAATAAAAATATTTAACTTGGATCTAATTTAATGTAAATAATTAATTCAAAACCTTTGATCTTATACTAATAAGCATGAAAATTAAATTAAATGTAATGTGAAATTGCGACAGCTCTGAAACTCTGAGCACTTTCAACCTCTCATGTTTCGACGATGATTGCCATCTCTTTTCTGAATAGATAATTAACATTAATTTTGACTGTATCATTGAATATTTAATACGTGCATTTATATCCTTTTAATCCAATTTAGTTACTTACTTTTGAATTTACGCATTTTTTTTACTTTTATAGAGACTAACGATGCTGAGCAAGATAATTCATTTTATGTCTGTTATTTGCTATTGCTTTTTTTGTGGGCTTTCAATACAGTTTATATGATTTGTTTTAATAAATAATTTAAGACGTTAGTTTATCTGTTGTATGAAATTGCTTATGCTGCTGGTACAAAATTAGGAGAAACAGTTCTTATATTAAAAATCTAAGCGGAAATGATGGGCATTGATTGACTTCATCAAACATCAAATTTTTATTGCATTTTAAAATTTTTTTTGATATTTCGCTTTTAAGTTTCATTAATTTTCACTTTTTATTTGTAGTTAAGTATTTGTTTCAACAAGAAAGTAAAATAATATATATAATTATTCTGATATCCAGTGTTAACGCAAGTAAATAATTATGCACTAATATTGTACAAATTTTTCAATATTCCTTTAAAATAAAAGAGTTTAATTAGATGGAGTATCATCAAAACTATTTCTGAAAAAATAAGGAAAAAAATCTTTTATGGAGAAAAACAAATAAGGAAAATTCTAAATAAGAGTAATTCCTTTTTCTCATGAAAAGGAGTTGTAGAGACATTAGGTTATTTCAAAGCAGGAGCTTGAAAAATGAGCAAAACCTTCGCCGGGAATCGAACCACGGACCTTTCGGTTACGCGTCGAGCATGCAGACCACTACACCACGACGCGAAGAAGGCGGGAGAAATACTTTATATACTCCCCTTTTTAAAGGGCGACTGGGGTTTGGGGACCCAATCGCCAAATCGCGGTGGTGGAGAATCATCATCCACCACCTTTTTAGTTCGGGCGCCAGTGTAGAGACATTAGGTTATTTCGAAGCTGGAGCTTGAAAAATGAGCAACGCCTTCGCCGGGAATCGAACCACGGACCTCTCGGTTACGCGACGAGCATGCAGACCACTACACCACGAAGGCATGCGAAGAAGGTGGGAGAAATACCTTATAGAGTTACTTCCATAGCATTCAACTCAACCGGATTTTTAAATTACTCAGAGTTTCTACCAGACTTGTTGTAGATTCAGCAATTACTCCAATATCGTTAATTTAATAAGCCTGCTAACATGGGAAATGATCTCCTATTTTATACTTCTAGGACCAAGTGTGTATTATGTCAGCATTATCTTTCTTCAGTGCATGGAAGCAAAGTACAGAAAAATTATAAAAACGGAAAATTATTTACTGACTTTGCCTATGAAATTTCTTAGCTATGCTGAAGTAGTACTTGATGAACGTGCTGTAAGAATGTTACTTTTGTTTTCGCCGTGAATAATTAAGTACCTTCTATTTTACTATGAAATTTAATACGACTTTCTTTATACAATAAGGCCCACCAGCGGCCGAGCGGTAAAGCCGCTGAACACTGGTAGTTCGGTCCGAGGTTCGAATCCCGCGAACGGGCTGGCTGCATGGGCGTTTTCGTGGTTTTCTCCATGTGTAACGTGTATACGAGCCAGTTTCCCTTAGAAAGTCCTCCACGAAGGCATCCCTCCCTTTAGGCAGATAGCCCTCGTGTGCTTTGCCATAATTGAATAACCTAACCTAACCTTTATACAATATATGAATTTTATTTTTAAGAATGAAGCTAACTTAGTGTAACCCTGACTTAACAATTTCTATTTATTAAACTTTTTGCATAAGCTAGCTAACATAATTACAGTACATATTTAACGTATCATAACCGATCCACTTTATATTTAGAAGGCGATCTCCCTGTTTGTATATTTGTAAGCGGATGCAGCTGTTATACATGAACGTGCTCAGGGTCGAGTCTTGCATAAGGCACGGACATTTATGTGACTATATCATACCACATGGGTTACTATATCTGTCAAACCTTTGCTCAATGTAGAGAAATCGAATTATCCAGTGGTTCTCGCCATGGTCTAGCATATGCATAATTGACTTGCCTGGATATTGGCTTTGATTGGATTAAATATCTTACGTTCACGTATATGGCAAAACATTTACTAGCGGAGCTGCTAAGCTAATGATTTAGGATTGAATATGTTTATTTCAATTTAATATGTATTTGAAATTTATATTGCGTAATAGGGTGTATGAACTTCAAGTAATAATATAACACACTAACCATGTGGAAACTTAAACAGCAAAAAGGAAAGGTATCATAAGTTAGAAATTCACAAGATCCATATACATGAATAATATGTAAATAATCAAACACTGGAAACAAAGTACTCAAATCATCTTATTTATTCAGTATGAAACATGGCCTCCATATACTTACATGTGTTGGCATATTTTCAGTGAGAATATCACTTAGGAATATTCTTATATTCTTAGGAATGTCACACTGAACGCATTTCGTCAGGGACGGCATTAAGTCTGGCAATTGGCTCTTCAGTTTGTAATTGCTGATAAATGATGTCCAAGCTGTCTCAATGAAAGAAAAGTCTGGAGAGGCAGCAGGTTACGACCTAATGTTGTTATGTTGAAAAAGAAATATTGAGACACCTTATAACAATAGCCGTACCACTGGAAGGAAGACTAAAAGAAAGGCTTGCATTCTCATCTACACTGACGCCCAGACTACATCACGGCAACCACTGAGAACGATAACACTGGATTCATGCAACATTTATTGCAGGTCATTTGTTCATTTGCTGCGGGCTGAACAATTCCCAGTATTGTACTGCTTCTTCTAGTGGTTTGCCTTAGTTTAATATAAGGCATCCATATTTACTCGATTTAGAATAAGAACACTAAATTCCACTATGACTCATTTCGCGTAACCTTCCGATTAAGCACAAAGCAACCACGTAAATATTTAAGATCCGTATGAGTTTCTCTTTATTTTGCTTTCTAAAAAAATAATTTTTTATTTCAGTTTACTTAAGACGTAACTGAATATTGCAGAATAATAATATAATTATGTAGCTTTGGTAGTACTTTATGACACTATTAAAATTACTAGTTTGTTTTTTTTTCATTTTAACTCACACCAAAATGTGATCTTCTGAGTTTATTTATCCATAAGCTATCTAGTAGTACTTTCGAAACAAGTTCTGAAGTGAATAACTTTCTAATATAAATATTGCAAAGTGCCATGAGTTATAAATAAATGTACTATCTTATTTCTTTCATGGCATCTTTATTTAAATTACAAAGCTTGTTTGATGTCTAGAAAAGCAGTAGCTTAAATCCTCGCCGTTGTTATAGTACTATATTTATTCTTAGCACTTTTGGCGCATGATTTAGAAACTCGAGATTTATTCGCATTATTTTCAGCCTAGATCCTGAATACTGAAAGTTGTCTTCTTCACAAGAATGCATAGTTTTTTAAATTTCTTAAACAGGTATCTTTTGCATTATCATTTTCAGTGTCGTTCATTTAACTTTTAGAAATGTTAGCTGTTCTAGAAGGAATAAAAAAAAGCTGTGGCGTTACTACGAAATATAAAAACACCCTGCCTAGAGTTTCAGCCTTTAGGGGATCCTAATAAGTACGGGAGTATAAGACATCATTATGCTCTGAGGAAATGGGATTGTCTCCTCCTACCGAAACTCATAATTGCTGCAACGGTCCAAAGACACGCCATTACCTTTCATTCTACGGTCTGCTTCCAAGCGCTAGTTACAGGACCATACTGTAGGCACTGAAGATAAAGCCTATAATTTTCCCTTTTTTTGTTTAGCCTTTCCTGCAACAAAATTTACGTAGTTTAATAAGGAATTTTACTTTTTCTGGTGATCCAAATGTTAGATAACAAATGTACAATGAAACGTATAGTACTAAAAAGAACTAAAATCAGTACTGGTATATTTAACCACACATGTGTTTTAATCATATAAAGTTCTTACTTTATATCTTCCTTAAGAATGGTGTACAGCAAATACGTTTCCTTTTCGGTTTCTGATCAGCAAACTTAATGAAAAACAGAGAGGAATGCGTTTTTTGTAGACAAAAATTAATAGTTTAAGTCTTAGTTTAGTGGTTCGAATCGATGTCTTCGGTCTAATTTAAAATGTTACAAAATTAGCCCCTTAAAAATATCCCCAAAGGAATGTCTTTTGAATCAGAAATAACACCCACAAATCATTTATTGCACAGTTTAATACATCTGTTTAATAATAACAATTGACTGATATCGATTTTGCATTAGCAAATTATTTGCCAGTCATATGCCAATCATTTGGAGAGCGGGGCAACAAATTCTACTGCAGTAATGAGAACCCAAAAGTCAGTTATTTTTTTAATTTTATGTTCTCCCTTACATCTTTTCCTCTAACTGTTTAGAAAGTAAGGGAAGAATTTTCTAGCCTTTATGCTAAAGAGGTTTTACTAATGCATTTAAGGAAGAAAATTGCTATCGTATTTCGAAGTCATGAAGTTTTGAAGACGTCTTATATAAATATAGATTCTAAAACTCGCAGCTTTATTATTCTATTATTTAAACAATAATAAAAAATTGCATTTATATAAAATGCCAATGATAAAGATGAAAAATGGGAATAAGTACTCCGTTCTCGAAGTGAAGAAAACATTATCACTAGAATAACGTAGATTAAGAACACTTTTTTAATCCAGCACAATGACTCTTAAGAAAGTAACACACTCTTAAATATTTCGCAGTTCATTGATTCACCGTTAGGAAAATGGATTTTTATTCTTCATCATTTCAACTGATCCTTCTTAATGGGTGAGTTTCGTTTCTTCGTAAGTGCCGTAAGAACTTAAATGGTCCGAGTGAGCTACTAATGGCATTACTTCTCAGAATTTATTAAAATTAATGCTTCTACGAACAACGTTAAGAGTTGAGTAGGCTTTAATCGAAGCCACAGAGAAAAGAGTTTGTTTAATTTTGAAAACATTGGATTTAAGTCATCAGAGAGTTTCCTTTCCTCTGCGAATGAAAACTTGCGTGTTTTATCTTATCCAAATGAATTCCTTCTCATCTTCATTAAGGACTCAAGGGACAGGAGTGGAATTAATTTATTCTTCTGCAAATTTAAACAAATATGGGAAACAGAATCTTAAAATACATCTGTAAACAGAAGCAGCAAAATGTTCGCTAGTAGTTCTTTGATCGCCTTGCAACATTTCCTATCGATGGTAATTAAAACTAATTCTAATATGGCAGGCTTGCAGTCACTGCCTAATTACTTATCTTTTATCCTTATTGTGCAGCTTAATAATTTGACTGCACAATGCGAGTAACGGATGTAATTACACCTATAATCTGAACAAACTATTCAATGACTTCAAAGTATTTATTCAAATAAGTATAATGACCATTCATGGATCCTTAATGCAAATTATGTCATCACGTGTGTAATCAAGTAGTCTGTGCCACTGTTAGATCGTACCAGCAAGTGACAACACTGATAATGAGGATTTTGATAATGTGAAAGCGAGTAACTTTTCAGAGTCAGAGAAAGTTCCATAGTGGATGTCTCACTTGTTAATACAGCAGTTTGCAAAAATAGCGAGCTATGTTATTCAAACATCCGATATAAAAATAATCAGCGAACAGAGAAAGTCTGCTGCATAAGGTAATTCCAATTCAAACAGGATATGCAACTGCAAAGGTGGATTCGGAAAGGTTCGAGAAAAGGTAAAACATTTAAGGCTATAACTTCATCCATTATGCAACCAATATCCAACTTTACTGTGTTGATTGATTTAAATAGTATTATGTTTACATAGCAATCAGAAAACAACTGATGTCTAACAAAGGGAGTGCACTCCATCTTACCCAACAATTTATTTCAAACTCTCCATAATTACAAAAAATCTTAAAATGACTATCCTTGTAAAGAGCTGTAGAGTCATTAGGATTTTTTGAAACATGAGAAGTGAAAAATGAGGAGGGCCTTCGCCGGTACTCAAACCTGGACCTCTGGAATACGCGATGTGCTACCATTACACCTCCAAGACATGCAGGAAGGAGAGAGAAAATGCCTTATATACTACCCCCTTTAAAGAGCTACTGGGGATTACGGTACCTATTTGCCAAATCCTGGTATTAGAGCATCATCATCCACCACCTTCTAGTTCGGCCCCCTATGTAGAGTCATTAGGATTTTGTGAAGTATGAGCAGTGAAAAGTGAGCAATGCTTTTGCCGGAACTCGAACCAGATCCTCTCGAATAGGCGCCGAGTGTGCTATTGTTACACCACGAAGGCATGCAGGAAGGAGGGAGAAAATGTCTTATAGAGCCATCTGTAAGACAGATTATTCAGAATTAAACGAAAAATTCCCACTCAAAAGTTTAACCAATATTCATATTAAATATATTCCTGCATTTAACGTGGGGAGGGTCGATTACCCTGTTAGTAGCACACAGAATTTTCAACGGGGAGTCTGCAGCATAAATTTAGTTTGCGGCGTTTCCACTGAATGAATACATTTACTACTGTTTTGAAAGAAATTTTTTTCATGAAAAATGTGTTAAAATGAATAAACAAAATATGATGCAATGCAGAAATTCCATTAGATAAGAAATTTATTTATTCATTTATTCTTATTTAATTGTATTTTTTCACAAATGTTTTTAAATTGAAAAGTTGGTATTTATCATTTGAGCTCAAAATATAAAGTATTAGCATCGGGCTTATAAAATAAATAAGACATTATGAAATTTCAAATTTTGCTTTTAATTTGTACTTAAAAATCCAATATGGGAAAAATAAGGGCCTATCTAACTTTCAGCTAAGAGAAATTTTCACGAATATAAATCATGCTGTATTTTTATAGAAATTAAAAAGAACTCTATCCGATAAAAGTTAAAATGCGATAAGCCATAAGAAATTCAATGTGCGGGATGCTGTAATTCTATACTTTGAACTTTCCCTGATAAATATTATCTATCACTTGTAAACAAGTTAAAGCAAAGGTGCCATCAGTTAGATAAATACATCATTTCCGTGGATGCCTTGAAATTTATTTCAATAAATAACTTTCCTCTCAGAATGAAAATAAAAAACACTGAAACATGCAAGAATTAATTCAGTAATACCAATAAAGATCAGCACTGCTATTAGTTAGATTTTGAGGACTTTTCATTCGCTGTATCATCTCTGTTAGCAGTGAACGTAAGCACATCAGTACCATGCTGGCTTGTAACTTAATGTATTCGCCAGAAATGACAAATACTTATCAATCATTAAACTGTCTCATCACTGATAACGTTGCTCAGAGTGCAACACTTGGGGCCCAATTTCGATAAAGAAGTAGGGTTATGAATTTGAGAGTTTTTATTCTATCAAACCTATCAAAAGGGCTTTCGAATAGCAAATTTTATAAGTACTCCCCATGCTGCACAGACACAAACATCAAAAACATTTCCAGGACTCGAACCCAGGCCAAATGGTATGCAACCAGAGTCGCTATTCCGGGAAGTATTTCAGTAATATTCATGCTACATAAACATTTTAGTTTGTTTTCTTGCTGACTTTCTTTTGTTCTTTCTTGCTGACTTTTGCAAAAATATATCATTTTAGATTACGGTTATCTCATATTCAGCTGCGCGCATTGCCAGCTGACGTCACGCTGTTTCGCAATTGTTCTAGTGCAGCCAGCTAGCAACTTATTGTCTTTACCATCTGCTCTGTGAAATTCGAATATCACGTAGTAGCTTTTGTGCTTTTAGCTGATAAGTTCGTATTAGTAAAGATGATTATTTTAAGCAACATGGAGTCACAACTTGTAAGAACAAACTGTTATAAAATACGATATACGGTGATAAATTAGATTTGGATAAAGTGATTAAAGAATATGAATCAAATGAATATGACAGCAATAACCCATAAATACTTGAGAGAACTGCAATGATAAAATGTGTGATCTAGAAAACATGCAAATAAAATAACTTACCCCAAAGACAACAGCTACTACCGGGAATCAAATTGGATTTATTACTTATCTTGGTTACTGAAATAATTATTGAAAAAATAAAATCATATCCCAGACACGTTACATCACAGAATTAGAAGAATAGCACTAGTGATGCGAAGAGTATGCCAGATATATTATCAGCTCAGAATCAGAAGAATAGCACGAATGATGCATCACTTATGACTTGAAGCACTAGAACGAAATATGACCATTTCTTCACAAAGAAATGTCCATGATTTATATTGCAGATGTTCAGAGTCCTTGAAATTGCACGATATTGAAAGGGGTTACTACTCTGGTTGTGAAAATCCGATCTTAAAAACGCCTGAACGTATGTGGTCTCCCGACACGAATACGTGGAACGAAACAATTATCAAAATACACTGGTGTGCAAAACTTAAGCAACAGCAGGGTTTTTTGTCATAACTCCACGAGAAATCAACTGAGAGACATGAAATGCAGAAATGAAGGAGAGTATTATATACGTAAAGGATGACGAAAGCATCGGAGCTTAAAAAGGAATACAATGAATACGGTATGGAATCAAACAAAAACAAGCGTTATTGAACGCATAGTATCGTGACTCATGATTGTCTATCCAAGAGGAAGAACAACAAGCAAATGTTCCTTAATATGGGATATGCCCTCCCCTCACTGCAATGGTTGCTTCGCAACGTCTCCGCATACTCAGAACCAGCTGGTGCAACATTTCTTACTGTAGGAGTGCCCATTCATCAATCAGCATCTGTTTCAGTTGTTGGGTGTTCTCTGGAGGACGTAAGCGTGCTGCAATGCGTCTCCCCAAAGTGTCCCACACGTGTTCGATGGGATTTAAATCTGGGGAGATATCTTCTCTTTCCAGTAGGTCCTCAACAGCAAGAGTCCGATGTGGCCGTGCATTGTCATCCATAGAAATTAAGTCTGGGACAATGGCACCTCGGAACAGACGCACTTGGGGAAGGAGTACCTCCTCACAATAGATATGCCCGGTTACAGACCCTCTGTAAAAAACGTGCAGCTCAGTTTGTCCATTCAGCATAATGCCTCCCCAGACAAGAACTCCAGGACCACCGTTACGGTGTCTTTCCTTGATGTTACTGGGATAAAACCGGGTCCCGACCTCTCTCCAAATCAAAATGCGTTGAGAATCACTTCCGGTACTGAACCAACTCTCATACGTAAAGAGGACACGACTCCATTGTTCAGTTATAAAGTTTTTGTGCTCTCTGCACCACTGTAAAAGGTGGCGTCGGTGGCCAACTTTCAACGGGAAGCAGTGTTCACGACGGCGGGCGAATAGGCCCCCTTTGTGAAGGCGTTTGGCCACAGTAAACCGCGACACTTCTCGCCCCGTTGCTGTACAGAGTTGCTGAGCAATGGCGCTTGATGACTGCTGACGGCCTCTTTTTGCCTGCAGGACGATATATTGTTGCAGTATTTTTCACTTTAATTTTCAATAGTTCATTACACATGAAAGTCAAGAATAAGTAAACCAACTTTAAATCATAACACTCTAATAAATAATGCAAGGGTGTAAATTTGGGTGACAAACATAGAAAAACAACATTTAGTCAGTTAAACCAGTGTGTTCGAATATAACAGTAAATACCACAACGAAAATACACTAAAGGTAAAGTACAAACAGGCGTTGTATTTAGGTTTAGGAATGCAAAAGCCCATTCAAGTTTTTATTAAATTTTTTGGGTCCAGTGTGTTAAATTAGGAGTAAAAACAAACAAGTTTAAGTTAATTTTATTTTACATTTATTAGATATTAACAAAACTAGCAAAATATTTTGATACAAAGTGGTGGGGGTACAAGAGTCGGAGTGGGAAAACAAGGTAACTTACAGTTTATACTACAAAGAGGGGATCCCCACAAGAAATCACAATTACTTAACAGCGTCCGTTAGCATGCTCTTCAACAAAGGTTAATCGATTAAAAAAGGAAAGAAAATGTAATTTAGTTATCACTGGCATGTAATGAAAGGTTTAGGGCCATCCGCCCCTTCTATCTGGGCTCCGTCTTTCCTGCGTCGCCGACCATCGGTGGTTTTCTCTCCGCGAATTCTTCAGCCATCTTTTCCACTGTTGCAGTAGACAGAGTACTCGGGAAGGAGCAACTGCTTTCTGGTCTGGCGAAAACTTCGGAAAAATTTTCCTTCTCCCCTCGTAGATCGCTGCAGGCTCTTTTTCTTCTCCTCGCCAGCCCCTGGTTTAGCGATGCGTGACGGTCCAAAAGTCGCCAGTTGCACGGCAGCCCTAGAAATAGAACCTAAGCAGAAAGCTGAAGGCATGGGGATGGTAAGCCGGATGTTGGCGGATAATCGCTGTTTTTCAAGAATTGCAAGTTACCCGCCAGTGTTGTTGACCTAACATTCCGGTCTCTACCCTCGACCAGGGTCTCATTTTAGCACGGTGAACGCCTGTCAGAGCGCGATTCACCCAGAGTCAAAAGCCTGGCGTGGCGTAGCTGCATACAAAACAAGCTTACTAATCAGGGTGCAGAATCGCACTTGGTGAAAGGAACTTTCCAGACTACTGTCTGGCAGACATAGTATTCTGAGAATTTTCTCCAAGTAAACGACGAAAACAAAGTAATAAATTTTGATTCCTAGCACATCGTATAAGTTTTTTGTGAAAAGGTATTAAGGATTTGTTTTTAAATACTAAATTAATGAAAAACCGAAGAAAATTCCTTCAATTGAAATATAATAATTGCATAGAAGAAAGAAAAAAATATGTTTTCTGCAACACCATAAACGACTTTTTAAAAACTTACGCCAACTTGTGTAAAACAAATAACTTTAAAATAAAAAAATGAGAATAACCTTAAGAGACTACTTAACCAGAAATTAAACATTAAACAAAACAAGATTAATCTTTAACCGAACATTACAGAAACCAAGTCAATATTAAGTGTTAAAGAACAAAAATTAAATGGTTAACGAAACAACCTTAAGGAAAAAGAGAGAAAAAATATTTACTCAAACAACTTAAATTCAGAGTTAACCAAAACTGCCAAATTAAATTGACAACAATTACTTTTCAATAAGGCAAAATTTAGGATCAACTAAATAAAAATGAAATTAATAACTTTAAAGTCTGATAACAGAATTATGATGATCATTATAATTAACATAGCTATACTTCAGTTACAGATACTGAATTAAAATAAACCAAAACTAGGCTTAAGCCTGAGAAATGTAAATTAACCTCCAATTCTAATCAAAAAGATTAGCACAAAAAAAAACTACGAGTAATGCAACAAAACCCACAAATAAGTACACCATAAAACAGAGTTCCCTAACACCTGAAAGGTCGTGCTACTCAAAGCAGGCCTTCATCACCAAGAAATCGAACAATCACCTGAGTACAAACTACCTTCACCAACCGCAAAAGGTAACGCAAAACAAAAATAAAAACACAAGACATAAATCTACCCGAAAACGAGATACAATCGTCTTCCCAAACAAAGAAAACACCCCAATACAGAAGTGAAAACTACCAAGGTAAGTTAGGTAAATTAACTAACAGTTGAACTTAGGTTATTCAAACAATCCCACCAAGGATAGAAACAAAATGAGTAGGCAAGTGTGATCGACCAAAACACATCATACACGTGTGAGTAAGAAATAGCAACAAACTAATCAAAATTAAGGCGTCCCTTAGTAAGGTAAACAAACAATTTCGAAACATGAACCTGAAGGAGAAACCAAGTGGACTAGCCACTAAGATCTCAAAAAAAAAAACTAAACCAGGATATAGAAAAAAGGAGGTTGCAATTCCTGACAAAACATGAACTGGATAAGGTCAAAACAACCTAGTCAACTGACCAAGTCAACTGAACAAACCAAGTCAACTGAACTAATCGTGCAGGACAACAAAAAAAAAATAAACAAACAAGATTAAATAAGAACTCTTACAAAATCTAGAAATTCTAGTAAGGCATAAATTTTCCTAACCCTACCAATATGTACAACAGTGTTAAGCTCAATTACTAGTTACAAATCCGTGAGGGCCTCATATTGTAAGGCAATCGTGTAGTAGTGTCACTAGGTTGACTAGAAGAACGATCTTGATCAGACATCTCTAAAGTAGGAAATATAATTCTTGCTGGCACCTTGGTTAAATAATCAACATGTACCACCTGTCGTGTATGTGGTTTAGTCACTAACTCTATCCTGAACTTAACCTTTGATAATTTCTCAATAACTCGGTAAGGACCCCTGTTAAATTTACACAACTTCCTAGCCGTTCCTGGCTGTACCACAGGAGTGTGAAAGTAAACTATGTCACCTAGCCGTATGTCTTTGTGATAAGCTTTTGACTCTAGTAGTTTCTTGTTTTTCAGCTGCAATAGTTAAATTTGTCTTTACTAACTGAAAAGATTTTTGCAGTCTGACGAGTAAATCCTTCGCATATGTTTTAGTATCATCATAAGTCTTAAACTTAGATTGAGTCAACATATCAACCGGTAACGTTAAATCTCGGCCATACAAGAAAAACGCTAGACACTCATCTAACGCTTGATGCTTCCCAGTTCTATGTGCTAATAAATCAAACGGTAAATGCCTGTCCCAATCTTCTTGAGTTTCAGAAACCAAGTGACTTAATGAGTTAATAAGCGTTGCATTTATTCTTTCTACGACTCCATCTGATTGTGGATGATAACTTGTAGTGGTGTGTTTACAGATTTCTAATTTCTTATAAACTTCAGTAATAGATTGTGAAATAAAATTAGTACCTCTGTCTGTGATTATATGTTGTGGTACCCCATGAGAAGCAATGAACAACTCAAGTTTTTCAACTATGGTTTCAGATAAACAATTTTGTAAAGCATGAGCTCTGGCCATCTCGTGAAAGAGTCTGTGATAAGTAATATGTATTTATGTCCAGAAAGTGTCATGGGCAGAGGACCTACAATGTCCATGACTATACGTTCAATAGGTCTATTAACTATTGGAATTCTCACTAACGATGCTTTGTGTGATGCATTAAAACCACGCTTCTGTATACATGAATGACAGGATTTTACATAATTAAGAATTTGCTTATGCATGTTTTTCCCAAAGAATACTTTCTGAATTCTATGAAGGGTTCTATGGAAACCAGAGTAAGCAGCTACAGGTGAATTATGACTTTGTTGCAAAATTTTTGGAACTAATCTTTTAGGTAAGACTATTCTATTTTGCTTTTGCCAACGAGCTTTAGGGTTTTTAAATTTACAATACAAGGTGTCATTTTCAATGGAGAAGATTTGTGAAGGAAGTTTTGGAATTCTATTATTTTTTAAATCTTCTTTTGTTTGTACACAATAAGAATTAAGAGCTTGTTGTTCTTTAATGGTGTGTAGAACATTAGAAGTAGTAGAAGTTTGTATTTGTTTAGCCACATTTACAGATCTGGATAAATCATCAGCAGTGGAATTCAATATTCCATGTTTATGAACAATTTTTGTAGTCATACTGAGACAACCCCATTATCCAGCGAGCAATCCTAGATGTTGGATCTTTTAACTTTAGTACATGAGAAAGTGAGGCCTGATCACAATAAATTGTAAAACTTTTGCCTAAGAGATATTGTCTAAAATGAGCAGTCGCCTACACTACAGCCAAAGCTTCCTACACCACAGTGCTATTTTAATTTCCATACCTTTTAGTTTTCTACTAGCAAACCAGATAGGATGTAAGAATCTCTTTTCATCTTCTTCACCTAAAATGGCTGCTAGAACAAAATTTCAAGCGTCTGTTTACAAAGCGAGGGGTTTTTTATAATCCGGTAAAGCCAAAATAGGCTGACTCAAAAGTTCAGTTTTTAAGTTGTCAAAAGCCTGTTGAGCCTCATCAATCCATTTAAAAGTTACATTATCTTTAGTCAGTTCTGTTAAAGGAAAAGCTTTGTGAGTAAAATTTTGAATAAATCTACGATAAAAGCCTACAAAACCTAAAAATCTTCTAACTTCCTTTCTGTTGTTAGGCACCTGAAACTATTGATAAAGTTTTTATCATCAGGTTACACTTTACCTTGAGATACTTTAAAGCCTAGCTATGTAATTTGATTTCTTAAAAACTTGCATTTAAAAGGTTTCAATTTTAAGTTGTGTGAACTAAGTCTATCAAACACAATTTTTAATTTGCTTAAATGTTCCTCGAAAGTATTTGAAGCTATCACTATGTCAGTTATGTAAATGCCTATCTGGAAAGGTGAAAAATTTACCAAAACTATTGACATCAGTCTCTGAAAAGAACTGGGCTCATTTCTCATTCCAAACGGGACACGTGTCCAATGATAATGACCAGAAGGAGTAGTGAAGCCACTTTTGTAAGTATCTTCAAAGTGTATTTTCATTTGAAAGAAACCTGAAGTTAAATCTAACGTGGAAAAGTAAGTAGCATTCCCCAAACCCTCAATCAGTTCTATCATGTTAGATAATGGAAAACTATCCTCAACTGTTTTCTCATTCAATTTCCTAAATCTGTTACAAAACGATAACTCCCATCTTGCTTTCTAACCAAAATAACAAGTGCAGAATAAGCACTATCACTTTCTTCAATAATTTTTGCCTCTAACAGCTCAGCAATCTGCTTATCTAATTCTTGCCTTAAATGATAAGGAACTCTGTAGGGTTTCTGTCTGACAGGAATATTGTCTTTTAAGTTAATATTATGTAAAATTGTATCACAGCCAGTAAGTTTAGTAACTGAAGAAGCAAAAATTTTTTTGTACTTATCTAAAAGAATCATAAACTCATGTTTCTGTTGTTCAGGTAAATGACTTGAGTCAAACTGACATCCGCAGGGTCCAAACTGATCACCATTCTCAAGACTAGTAGAAAATACTGGTTGAATATCAGGTGTTTTAACATTAACAGGAGCCAAGGTGGCGAATTTCATACCTTTGTTAATGTGTACAATGTCAGGAGAGAAATTTGCAACTTCAATAAAAAATTCATTAGTATGTTGTTTACTATTGATCGAACGTGCTACACAGAATTTAGCGTGCTGATGGGGAGAAAGAGGTTGAATAAGTACAGAAGGTTGAGAAAAAGGTAAAAGGGGAGTTGAAACTTTTAGAATGTTTTCAGAGAAAGGAGGAAGTTTATGCTTTTTCACAGAATAGCAAAAGTTATCATTAGTCAAGCTATTAAGTGACATGCAATTAATTGAAACACCAGCACTTCACGCAGACATCTGAAGGTGCAAAGGCACCAATATGTGTGGACCTATCAAATTAGATGAACTGAAATCAATACAAAGTTTGTTTAGATATGAAAATTTTGTCCCTAAAAGTGCAGCATATTTTTCAGATAAACTATTCATAATTAGAAATTCAGTTTGAAAAATCTGATCCTGAAATTTGACAGGTAAGAAAACTTTCTTCTTAACTAATATTTTGTTGTTGAAATACCCTTTAAATAAATTTCACAAGTTTGAATTTTCACCTTCTTGCTAAAATATTGAATATGCTAGCATTTATTAAATTTACAGTAGCCCCTGAATCTAACAAAAATTTTACTTTATTTCCCAAAACTGAGCCATTTACTATAGGAAGAAGGGCTTCACCTAAGGGAATTGAATACATTGAAGGTACCTTCAAAAGGGCTACATGGGGTGAACTTCCATTTTATCGACAGGTACTGTTTTACAAGAGGGTGCCTCTATTCTAGCAGCAAACTGCCTAACGCTTTCTCCAGGCTTCTGAAAAGCTTGAATTAATGCTCTAATGTTAGCATGTACATTTTGGACAGTAGCAAATCTGTCCTTTAAAGTATCAACCATAGTCCCCAAACTAGTCTCATTCTTGAGACGAGGGTTATTGCGAATAATTGAGACGAGGGTTATTGCGAATAAACGCAGCAACTACCACACCTAATTTCACACGAATAGCAGTTCACACGAATAGCAGAGTCAGCCCAGCCTACAAGTGCTGCAACTAAATTGACTCTGTCAATAAAATCACATGGCTGTGTAGTACCTTCCGCCCCCGTAATATTGGTAATTAACACCAAGGGGTCAGTCCCAAAAACTGAGACCCTGCTTGCAGTAGGCTGAGGATTCCGACCCCCAGTCACACGGTTAATTACAGGCATTCTTATTGTCGCTTGTGTTAAACTCTTCCTTTTCGTTGGCATATTGACCGAATTAACTGATAACAGTGTAACAAAATACAATATTACTAAATTAGTGTAAAAATTTAACACTGGTAAACAGTACAGCAAAAATATATGTGAGCAAAATAGTGTAACTTAATTAAACATTAAACAATACTTTTAACAAGCACACATAAAAATATAATATAGCAAGAAAAATAAATCAATGCAATTATCAAAATAAAGAAAGTAATTCAAGTATTTAAATAATTACACTGCCACCACTCTTAGCGAAAGCAGTTTTTAAAATACACTGGACAAAAAACATTGTTTAGAATTAATGGTACCATTTTATTTGTTGCGGTTTTTTTCACTTTAATTTTCAATAGTTCATTACACATGAAAATCAAGAATAAGTAAACCAACTTTAAATCATATCACTATAATAAATATTGCAAGGGTATAAAATTGGCTGACAGACATAGAAGAATAACATTTAGTCAGTTAAACCAGTGTGTTCGAATATAACAGTAAATATTACAAGGATAATACACCAAAGGTAAAGTACAAACAGGCGTTGTGTTTAGGTTTAGGTATGCAAAAACCCGTTCAAGTTTTAATTAAATTTATTGGGTCCAGTGTTCTAAATTAGGAGTGAAAACAAACAAGCTTAACTTAATTTAAATTTACATTTATTAGATCTTAACAAAACTAGTAAAATATTTTAATGCAAAGTGGTGGGGGTACAAGAGTCGGAGTGAGAAAACAAGGTAACTTACAGTTTATACTACAAAGAGGGGATCCCCACAAGAAATCACAATTACTTCACAGCGTCCGTTACATTGAAGAAACGATACAATTGGTGAGAGGAAGCATGCTGTTCTATCATGGTTAATATATATAAAAAAGGAAAGAAAATGCAATTTAGTAATGACTGGCATGTAATGAAAGTTTTAGGGCCTTAAACCCCTTCTATCTGGGCTCCGTCCTTCCTAGTCGCCGACCATCGGTGGTTTTCTCTCCGCGAATTCTTCAGCCATTTTTTCCATGTTGCAGTAGACAGAGTACTCGGGACAGAACAACTGCTTTCTGGTCTGGCGAAAATTTCAGAAAAATTTTCCTTCTCCCCTCGTAGATCGCTGCAGGCTCTTTTTCTTCTCCTCGCCAGCCCCTGGTTTGGCGATTCGTGACGGTCCAAAAGCCGCCAGTTGCACGGCAGCCCTAGAAATAGAACACAGGCAGAAAGGTGAAAGCATGGGGGTGGTAAGCTGGATGTTGGCGGATAATCGCTGTTTTTCAAGAATTGCAAGTGACCCGCCAGGGTTGCTGACCTAACATTCCGGTCTCTACCCTCGACCAGGGTCTCATTTTAGCACGGTGAACGCCTGTCAGAGTGCGAATTACCCAGAGCAAAAGACTGGCGTGGCGTAGCTGCATACAGAACAAGCTTACTAATCAGAGTGCAGAATCGCACTTGGTGAAAGAAACTTTCCAGACTACTGTCTGGCAGAGATAGTATTCTGAGAATTTTCTCCTAGTAAACGACGAAAACAAAGTAATAAATTTTGATTCCCAGCACAACGTATAAGTGTTTTGTGAAAAAGTATTAAGGATTTGTTTTTAAATACTAAATTAATGAAAAACCGAAGAAAATTCCTTCAATTGAAATATAATAATTACATAGAAGAAAGAAATATGTTTTCTACAGCACTGTAAACCACTTTACCACCAGAGTCAGAAAATATGGATTCAAGCTTTACTAGAAAGAGGGGTACGTTAACAAAACTTATTAAACAACTAGTGTAAAAAAATAACTTTAAAATAAAAAAAATGAGAATGACCTTAAGAGTCAACTTAACCAGAAATTAAACATTAAAGAAAACAAGTTAAAATTAAGCTTTAACCAAACATTACAAAACCAAGTTAAGATTAAGTGTTAAAGAACAAAAATTAAATGGTTAACCAAACTACCTTAAGGAAAAAGAGAGAAAAAATATTTACTCAAATAACTTAAATTCAGAGTTAACCAAAACTGCCAAATTAAATTGACAACAATTACTTTTCAACAAGGCAAAATTTAGGATCAACTAAATAAAAATCAAATTAATAATTTTTAAGTCTGATAACAGAATTATGATAATCATTACAATTAAGATAGCTATACTTCAGTTACAGACACCGAACTAAAATAAGTATGTATATAACAATATCGGTCATACGCTGCAGATGTCGTCCTCGGAAGGCCATCACCAACCTTTCTAACAACTGTTCCTGTGGTTTGGAACGCTTTCCAAGCCCGCGAAACGGCACTTTTGTTGATTCCGTTCTCTGTAGCTACACTAGCGACAATACACCCCTCCTCCAGCTGTCCGATCATTCTTCCACGCGTGAAGTCGTCCAGGTGATTTCTTCTAGCCATATTTCACGAACTGTCTGACTGGCACTTGCAGCGAATATGTTGCATTGTATCTCCGTCCTTTCTTTTATTCTACTGTTGAGCTGCGCGCACTGACATCACTCGTTTTGTATACACTCACGTAGCCTCTGACGTTTCGTTCCTGATATTTGCATACCCATGACATTTCTACTGACTTACGTGTTCATTGTACTGATCTCCTGACCTCCTTTTCTGCAATTTCATGGCTATCTGCTAAATTTTTACATTGTTGCATAAGTTTTGCACACCAGTGTAGTTCTCCAGAATGATGTTTAGTTAATGAAAGCAGCAAATATATTGAATCTTCTTTATGACCCTTCATTCGAGACAAAATGGATCTTCAAGTATTTGCGTAAAGCAAGGAACTAAAAAAAATGGCGAAGTCACGAAAAAGGTCAAATTAACATCTCGGCTAGGTGAGAACAGTCCAACTAGGGGCGTCCTACCTCTACGAAAGCCACCAGTAGAAGAGGGAGAAAACCGGTCTTCACCTTCAAATTGGCCTTGTGATCAAGCTTCGGTTGCAGTTAGAATCTCACAATGCATAATGTTTAGGCTTGCCTGCACACCAACACCGAACCACACTAGAAACCCTTACAATGGCAACCCGTATATACGCAGGAAGCTTCGAATTTATTCTAACGCAATTCAGATTTCCTCTTGTATCAGGATTTTATGTTTCCTTCGTTTTAACCACTACCCTAGAGTAAACAGCACCGGTAAAGATACTTATCTATAGTTCTATAGATCTTGCAATGTGGTTTGCCTTGTGCGAGTCAACTTTCGCTTTATTTACGCTTAAGCCTGTTACGGATCTTAAGAAATTCAACTAAAACTTTGCTTATTTGCAACAGGAGAATCTTTCTTTGGTTCAAGACATCATACTGCGAAAGCTCTCTGATGCTTCGTATGAAGACCTGAAAGCCTCCGTTACTGGGTGTTGTGGAGTAAGTAGTACCTATGAAATCCGGAAATAACTAGCCGGGGAGCAACATGGAGACAGAAAGCCATCCGAATTGCATAGTGTTATGAAAAAGCGCGGGAGGAAAACACAATATATCGAAATCATTGTTACTAGAGTTGTTTCTTCAGCTAATGCCGCCAAACGTCCAAGCTATCTTCGCGTCTGTTGAACTGTTCGATTCATCGAAAGCCCCTAACATTGCGGATTCGATATTAAAAGTCACACCCGATCGGATAAGCGCAGTTTCCTCAACTCCATCAGTTAATGCGTCTAATAATCCTAAACTTGATCCCCTGTTTGATCAAGTGTGTACGGACATGCAGTGTTTCTAAAAATTGTTTTAACAGAAAGAGAAGCCCTTCAGTTAAACCTGCTTCGAATTCTTCATATTGCTGGCACAATCGCAGATTTAATGAAAAAGTTCAATTATGCTTTCCTTCAAGTTCGTTCCAGGGAAATGAACTGGGAAACATAATGGTGATTTGCGCTCTATACTCTGAGTCTAGTCTGTTATTTCTCAGATAAAGAAAGTCCCACCTGAAACTAAATTTCCGGAAATAAATTTACTCACTGCTCCATTCACCGTCAAGCTTTAGTAGCCAAAACTACCTCCGAAAACCTGAAAATCAGTTTGAATCAAGCTGCGAAAATTGTTAATTTTATTAAAAACTGAGCTTTAAATTGAAGAATATTTACGATTTTATTCTCAGAGATGGGAAGTGAACATGAAATGCTTTTGTTTCATTCCGAAGTAAGGTGGTTAATCAAAGGAAAACGTTTAAATCGTCTTTTTGAACTACGATCAGAAATTCAAATTTTCCTCTGCCATTCAAATTTGAATTCCAAAAATATTTATTTAGTGTATTATGGTTTGCCTGTTTAGCTGATATTTTTGGAAATCTAAATTAATCAAATTTAGGACAACAAGACAACTTGTTAATAATGTGAGATAAAATAAATGCAATGATAAAAAACCTCGAGCTAATTATCAAAGAATTGGATAATAATATTTCGTGCTTCTTATCACTTTTAGAAAATTTTTTAACCGAAAATAACTTGAAAATAAAAGACGAATTAGAATCTGAGATTAAAATCACTGTTTTTCATTGACAAATAATTTCAGCATGTATTTTTCCGAGGAATATGAAAAAGAAAATTGGATTAGAAATTCATTTTGTTCAAAAGTACCTGACATTTTATCTCTTGACGAAAAAGGTCAATTGATAGAAATCTCCTGTGGTAGAACTCTGACTGGAAATTTCAAAAATAACACACTTGTTAACTTTTTGCTGAACTGAAAAAAGAATTTAAAGCTATTTCAAATAAAGTTATTAAATTTTTTTGACATTTTGCACAACCTATTTGCGTGAACAAGTATTTTCTGCCATATTATATTTGAAAAATAAATACAGAAGAAAATTAAATGTGTTTCTAATTTACGGTTAAAACTAAGTGAAGTATGACCAGACAGAAAGAAATTGATCTCTGTTAAACAAGTCCAAATTTTGCACTAAATTTAGAATTAAAGTAATATGAATTGTAACTTAAATCATGAATTATGACTTAAATTTTGATAATTAAAAAGCTAAGTAATTTTTAATCTAATATTTTGTTATATGTACTTATTTAATACAAAAGAAGATAGTTGTGTAATTGGCAAAATAATATTTTTTTAATATTGCTATTGAGAAATTGAAACATAATTATTATAAATTGTGATAGCGGTACTAAAGTTTCTAAATTTTGTATACATAGTGCGCTTTAGTCAAAAGTTTAAGAACCGCTGATGTAGTTGCTTCTCTGCTTTTAACGAATCCGTTTGTCTTAATAAAATTGATTACTTTAAGTAACATGGAGCAATAACTTGTAACGACAACCACCGAATCAGACAAATTCCAAGGTCTTACCCTCCGCTTGTCAGAAGAGGAATTTTCTGTGTAAAGATGTAAGGAACAACATCATTAGACGACTGCAGATGATTGGAAATATTTTATAATTTCAAACAAGGAGACTTAGAATCTGCTTCGAAATAACGGTCATCAAAACGTGCAGTGAGAACTGCATACGGCAATGGAACTCATTTTCTTATATATACAGTTCTTGTGTGTAGACGATTCGGGTGGAAAAGATCCTATGATTTGTTGACTTTGATTAGGTCCACTGATACTGCTATTCTTTCGTCTGATGAAAACAAAGAATCCTAATTTGGCACAGCTAACTTAAGGGACAGGTTAAAAATATTATTCATTATATTATGTTAGTCGTCTAAAGGCCATAAACCATAGATTTATTTAACTTACTTTTGCTAAAAATTACTGAGTGTTGCTTGGTTTATGAAACTTTACCGCAATTTATTTACTAATACATATGCACTTTTATATAATCTAAATAAAAGTTTAAATAAATTCAGGTAGAGCATCATTTATATTACAAATAGGTTTTGATATATACCTCTGACATGGAAAAAATTGATTCTGTAGCACTGCAAGATTTTTGTTAATTAACTTGATGAAAAGTCGTATGACAATCTCTACAATATTTTGTAGAGTGATTTAGCTTTTTATATAATAGCACACTGGCATAACATATGTTCTCTTTTGTATGAGTCTTTCAATTAAAATTTCAGAACCTGTCATTTCACATTCATATAGTCAATTTACATGTTAGAGTTAAGATTGTTATGTATTCATAATTAAACTAGCTTTCCTAATCCATATGGTTCATCAAAATATTCGTATTAGAATAACTTTAATGGCAGCACTTGGTAAGCATAGTGTCGGCGGGATGGAGCACTTATAAACCGTCGAACGAAAATCCCCTTGATGGAATCCTTGGCAGGAACTGAAAATCCTATCCAAGGGAAAAGAGGTACTCGAACTTTGCATTACAGTTCCTGCTTTTTGTAACTAAAATGAACGAATTCAGTATTCATAGTATTCGAATTTACTTTGAACAATTCCATCTCTTTAATCTATTTAAGATCACTTCTGTAGTTTTGGTGAGAATTTTAGTTTATTCGGAAAATTATTATAGTTAATCTAAATTTTACTGCTTAATAACATACTAGAATCTGTACTGTTAAACAAAGGTTCAGCTCTGAGTGGAAGCGTTACCCAGTATGGAATGTCTCCGTGATTATTTTTCATCTGTAAATGTGAATACTATGTTTCTTTTCCGCGTTTTCTGGGAAAAAAACCCATTTTCAGAATAATAGTCTGAAACACTGTAAGGATTTTAAGTTCACTAACGTTTATTTTATTTTAAAACTTTACTAGCATCTATTATTTTCCACTTCCGACATGCCAGGTAGTTAATTATGTCAATTTCCGCCCAGCCGGGTTTCTAAATAGCATTAAATCATAATTTCCAAATGAAATAATTGGCGGTGATTTATTGGGCCCTTTCCCGAAAAGTCAGTTAAATAAAAGTAGGTATCTCCTTGTTGTGGTTGACCATTTTAGTAAATGGACCGAAATTGTTCCCCTAAAACGAGCCTCTGCGAAATTAGTTACTAATTCTATTTTAAATAACTATATTTTAAAATACGGGATGCCCCTAAATGTTATATCAGATAATGGTCCTCAGTTTATAAGCAAAATTTCTTAAGACATCTGCCAGAAACTGGGCATACGTCATTTAAAAATGGTACCGTATCGGCCGCAATCAAATATAGCGGAAGTGGTCAACAGAAACACAGTTAATATTATTCGTAGTTATATTAAAAAGTTTCGTAAAAACTGGGATAACTATGTCAATGAATTAATTAGCTTTCTCCCTTAGGACCTCCAAACACGACACGACAGGCAAAACTCTTGCTGAGTTATTTTTAAGCAGGAAGAATATAACCCCATAGGAAAAATTGTTTTATGTTCAAAAAGGGGCCCCTGAATTCAAATGGCGGATATACAAAAGTTAATTAAGGACACAAAAGAAAACACAAAGTATCACAGAGGAAACAGAAAATGTATTATGGCATGAAAAGACGGGAAGTAAAGTATAATGTGGGATATGAAGTACTTAAGCTGAAGCACTTACTTTCTTCAGCGGCGGAAGACGAAGTGACAAACCTTTGCCTGCGGTTTGAAGGACCGTTTTCTGTTGAGAAATAACCCAGGCAGTGGTGATTTTAAGACCCAAGTATGGCGAAAATATTACGGCAAATATCAACCAGATCAAGCCGTATTACAACCGAGATAACATGAGAATATTTCAAGATCTTTTGCAGGATCCGGCACGGCAGGCACTATCTCAACACATGGCACAACAAACAACAACAACGACCACCAGAGTCAGCCACAAGTAAAGATACGAACAAGAAAAGAAAAGCCCCCCCCCCCGATGGAACACCCGAGATAACAAAAAAAGGAAGATATTCCCCCGACCAAAAGCGTCCGGCCAACATCGGCTCCAACAGGAGAAAGACGGAAAATCAACCAGTGCGAAGAAGGCCAGAAGAAATGGCCGCAGTCAAGGCACCTATGAGAAAAGGAATAGTGAACCCTTGGAAAGGATTCTACGCAGCAAATATCCATGAACTGAGCCGGGAAAGCCAGCTGCAGACTCAAGGCAACAAACGTTCGAATAGCAAAACTCGACAACAACCGACGAGAAATGTCCCGATGGCCCGCAAGGACAGCACCTATTAAGCGACCCAGAAATCAACCAACCGAGAGGAAGAAGTTTTTCAAGAGCCATCAAACACTCCAAAAAAGGAAACGGACTGAGGAGGAAACTGAGGGTCGGACCCGGACAAAGCGTCGGATCAATCAAACCATGGTCTTTGCTACCTTCCAGGAGTGGGCGGCTAAACGGATGTCTGATTATCAAAAAGATAAGTAAAACTTTATGTTACTTTGAAACTTATAAGTTAATTTTCGCTCTTACTGCAAGTGGCAGAATTTAAGAAGTTTTACCTCATGTGAGGTCTATCGTTATCGAAAAAAGGCGAGATATGAGTTTTACTTATTTGTTACTATGTTTTTCAACTCCTCGCGAGTAATCTAATATTATTGTATAGCAGTAAAGTGTAAATACTTCAGTATTGTAAAAGATTTTGTAACTGTATAAAAAAAGTACCTTAAAAACATTTTAAAAGTATTGTGTAAAGCTTTATTTAAAAGATTCTGTTAAGAAAAGACATTTTAGTCTAAACTCTTTTAGTGTGAAATGTACATGTTAAATGTAAAAGAAACAGCACTTGCTTTCAGTAGAAGAAAGTTAACTGTATGTTTTAAAATGTATAGAATTAATGGCATGTTAGTATGCTCTTATAGACATGTGAAATGTTCCATTAAAATTAATAAGCACAGTGATGTGTTAAAAGTGAGAGCATTATGTGAATGTAAAAGTTTAAAACCGCTGAGTTAAAAGAATGTGACTGCATAAATGCAACTTAGCGAATGGTGAATATGTGCTAAATTTGAAATGAGTGATTGTAGTTAGGCTCTCTGACGCTACACTGCAGAGTTAGCCACTTATTTTAGAATAGTACTCAGGGTTTACAAATGAATGTAAGGTGTGTTCTGTGGTCTTGTTATGTTGAATTTTAACACGCTAGTGTTTTGATTGTAGGCCGTAGTGTTGAACACTTGTACATAGACACGCCCATGTTTGGTGTTTCTTTCTTTACAACACAGGTCAGAGAGCACGGAGAGATAATTAAATAATGGGATGAATGAAATAAGAATGGAGTTTTAAAAGAAAAAAGAATATACGTGTTCATGTTACTTGCCATGTAAATTACTTGGCAAATTGATTAAACTAGTTTTCCTTCCAGATCTCTGAAAGGAACCGATAAGAGACAAGAAATTCCTCTTTTAGGTGATGTAACAGATGAAGAACAATTGTCCCTGGAGAAAATATTGTAAAACTGCATTTTGCATAATTTCTAGGTTAGATAGTTTTAGTGAGGAGGTTTTGTGAAAGATTAGCCTGGCGTCAGACTTAGAATTTAGAATTAAAAGTTTTCAACAAGGTCGTTTAGACCTTAGTTCAATCTTATTAAGTCTGGCGGGAAGTATGTAAGGATTTTAAGTTCACTAACTTTTATTTGATTTTAAAACTGTACTATTGTCAGGACTGAGTGTTCTGTGCGTAGTTTTGGCAAACATCTTGAAGTAATTCCTTAAAGTCCTAAAGTCCTGATTTGGAACAGGGAGCTGAAATCAGCTATGTTCTGGTGTAGATACTGCGCTGAAGTAGTATAATAACTGCACTTGAAAGGGATTTAAAATCGTCTTTTATTAAATCAATATTATTTACAAATCACTTCCCAACTCGGGAGGGATACAGAAAGTAAAAGACCACACTTGGGTCTAAATGAACATCAGATAAATTTAAACTAAAGCTAAATAGAAATTTAATTGATATTTGCTCACAGAGAAATTCGCTCACTTCGCGGAGTTGGCCTCTAACTAAAAGGTGCGTAGCAAGAAGTACTAATACTAGCGCACTTGGATTTATTTCAATAAGCAATCACGTAGCAAGCACTATGGCTTAGAAATTAGCTGCTAGCTGGTCAGGCGAACGTCGAACAGAATGACCGTGATATGAGACTAAAAGCTCCCTCACACTGAGAGGTTTCTACCACTGGTTTAAATAGTACTTGGCTCTACTTCAAATTAGCATAAGCTGAAAACGCGCGCTTCTTCTGACGGGAAGTTGAAACTGAGAAGAGATAGAAAGATTTAAA
>KK116049.1:54629-71233 GCA_000611955.2 Stegodyphus mimosarum
CAGCACTTATTGCGGCGCGTGGTGGCCACACAAAATACTGATTCTGATCTCTTGTTCTTGTTTGTTTGCTTTGAACATTTAATCATTTATTTGTACCACTACCACTCAACTGTGTATTAAATTGCATTCAATTATGACGATTCCTTCTTGGTGTTGCAATTTTCACAAACGTGAGTGTAGTACCTGGCTCTACTTCAAATTAGCATAAGCTGAAAACGCGCGCTTCTTCTGACGGGAAGCTGAAACTGAGAAGAGATAGAAAGATTTAAATTAAAATAAAACTTTGTTAGTTTAACTAAAACCTTACACTATGATCTCTTATTTTCCACTTCCGGCCAAAATTAACGCTTGAATATGTTTATGCAAATTGTACTTGCTAACGCTTAAATATTAAAGTTGTGGCTTTTTGCCAAGAGAAGAAGGAAGGAGAGAGAGCCCTCTTGCTACGAGTCTTCACGCGAACTTGCCGTCAAAAAGTTACTGTCTGCCTTTAAGGCCAGAAGCTTAACCCTCTAGAAAGTTAATAATTTTGTTCTACAACTTTGTTGTGATGTAAAAACGAAGGCTTAAATTATTTTCGATTTTAAATTTATGCAACAAAATTAATTTTGTTCAAACAGAGGTGCCAGTTATAACAAGTAAAAGCAAAGTTTTAATTTTTGTGACTATGAGCCATAGTACATGGAACGTTAATTTTTAGTGATTATTGTACAAAGTACATTACCTACCCATCACTACATCATTACATTTTTTTCTTAATATTTCATAAAATAATTATGTAAATAAATCACTAAAATAATAATAAATAAATAATAAGTAAATCACTAATTTTCCACTTTTATAATACCGAAATGCGGTAGCTGTAATTAATTTTAAATTAATTTCATTCAGCATATGCTTAGAAAGCATTGTTTTAATTATTACACATCGGCTTTCCTTTATTCTTAGACAATACCAACATAATGAAGCATGTCTGGTCTTGTATCTTATAGCTACAGCACAACTAGCTGACCACACACTGTTTAGTATAAATTAACATTTGACTGCGCTTAAATGGGGTAACAGGCAGACAGAAAGTAAAGATTAACTTAAATTTTGTTCGTAAGCGGAACCTATGACTGCATTAAAACTAAATCATTTACAAGTTGGAACCTCTAAATCATAGAAGTGATCAAATGCAATAAATATATCGACACCAAAACTTAGCAGAAATATTTCCAATACTTATCTTGCTTTCACCTCACCGCAGAGATTCCTGTCCAGACATTTTATGTAGATCTTAAAATATTAATCAAAATTCCCATTAATGGTATTTCGATTGGTTTAAATCAGAGTTCATTCTTAAATTTTAATATGCAAATATGGCGGATATGGAATCCAATTAAATTAACAACGTGTAAAAGCTAGATTACATGTTCAGTAAAAATCTACGTCTTACAAAGTAAACGTGTTTTTCTTTTTTTAAAGCTAAGTCAGTTTACATTTTCAGAAAATTGTCTGCAACTCTCAGAAATGAGAGTGTTATGAGAGATTAATTAGCACATCAACTGGTTTGTTAAAATAAAACTATGTAGCCACTCTAGAACGTCTGCTTTAGTAAAAATACAAAGAATTATTACACATTGCACATTACCCAGCATAACCTATTTTGTCTGACACATATTCGATTTCTCTGAGGCTGTTTATTAACACTGCTTAAAATCTATCTATCAAAGTTCCTGTTTGAAAGGAACTGTAGAAAAAAATTTTATTTGAAAGATTCTTTTCAAAAGAAATTATATACAAAAATTTCTAAACTTGAAGTATGCAGTCTTAAATTTTTTTTAATTTACGACGCATAAAATAGAGAAAAGTTTTTGATTTTGTAAAATAAAAATGAAGTTCGAGAATAAAGGAAAAGAGCACAACAGAGAAAATTAGAAGATCATGTCTAACGTTCAGACGAACTTACCTTCAGAATATTGAATTCTTTAAGAAAAGTAAAAGGCGCCAAATTAAAAAGACTTTTGCAGTCACATGAGGAATTTCATTTGGCCTGTAAAGAGGAATTTAATACCAAACTTATTGCATGTCGAACTCTTAGGAATGAATGTGTAAATGCCTGGTTCTTAGGTTAAGGTTTGAATTAAATACGAAGAGTAGAAACTCTTATTGAATATGAGAAATCCACAGATATGATACAACATAAGTCTTAAACATTATCTATTTGTTCGAGAAATAATATCTGTTATTTTTAGGTAAGTAAAACAGACTTTAAATTGATTTTACGGTCATATTTCTTTCCAAATCTTACACAAAAAGAGAAATAAATTGTAATGTTAAAAAGCATTTTTTAAACTGTCAAAAGTATAAATAAAATATCAATAAATATACCTAATGAAACAGAAAGATGTTTTTAAAATGCTTATAAGATTATTTATTTCAGCTATTAAAAGAATGAGTTTATATAAAATTTTGTTGCAAAATCGAGTTCATGTAATAAGCGATTTCGCGGTATTAAGTGAGTCGAGTTAAAACTATTAATTATTATATGAGTGACAATTTTTAAGCTAATTAATTAAACATAATCAAACATAGATGACTATATAACACATTAGAGGAGCCAAAAACATTCTCGCTCATAATAAGACATAATTCAAGAGATTATACGCACATTACTTATAGAAACATTTCCTGCAATTTTTTCTAACGATCTTAAAGAAAGACATTATATATAATTATAAAAAAGATAAATGTTTTAGATTTTCAAACATTAAAAATAAAATACGGGTATCGATTGGGAGCGAAACCCGGAGCAATTAGCCTGCTCAAATGATTTCTTCTGAGCTATAACACTTACGTAGTGCAGCTGTAATTTATAGTGAAATGACATAATTGTGCCTGCCTGTATCAGAATCAAGAAACAATGTACCATAAGAAAATTTCTTTTTCGGTATAATTTCTAGAGGAAACCCACTGCGCTTAAATTTACATATGTTTGATGCATTACATTTACATGCCTTGTAAAATAAAAAGACTTTTTAAACTTTATTAGACTTTTTGAATTTTTATTAGACTTATTTTATTTGGACTTTTTAAAGTTATTTTATAAGAAATACATTAATACTCTAAAATTTCTTTTTAAGTCCCAAAATTTTACATAAATAAATGAGAAGTATAAGAGAAGCAAGTGAATGCATAAAATGCTAGAAGAAACTGCATAACTTTATTTAAGGCTCAACTATTATTTTAAGATTATTACAATACCACAAACAATAAAAACTCCACACATTCCTCATCTAAAAAAATTATACGTAAAAAATTTGGATTTTTATAGAAGTATTATTCTTCAGTGAAATTAAAAGAAAAAATCTTCATCAGCTGATAAAGTTCTGAGTAACACGGTCAGAACAAATTACCAAAAGCAGTATCATAATTTAACATCATTAGCATTAATATTATTTCCTGACGACCGATCTCCAGTCTTGGCCTTTGCAGTAGAAACTCTTTCCATTAGTTTGCATGGAAGGCGTCAAGCCTTTCTTAGATCCCATAATTCTAGCCCAGATTAGTTCTGTTAACTCCAACTGAGATGGAGTTGACTACAACTGAACAATTTTTACAATTGCGTTGTGTAATTTAAAATGTAGAGAACAACCCAATGAACCTTGTTGCTAGTGAATCAAAGTGTCCTAACATATCCAAAAGAAACACATAAATCAGTATTAACTTTGAAGAAAATCTTAGAGTTTTTTTTAAACATATCAAATTATGTAAAAATCAATTTCAGTACTAAATTCATTCAACCCCGCGATATGAAAATGACCTGAGATAATTTTACAATTTTTTTAACAGTGAAACATAAACATGTGTTTTCAACAAAATTTCTGCCAATTTCAAAATAACAACATAAAACTTCTATAACTTTTAATTAAGCATAACTATTTCATTGAGTTAAAATTTATAAAAATTCATAACAACTATTTACTTTAAAAATTATTTAAGTTTTTTTACCTTATAATTGCGCAGAAAATTAAAGCAAATCAGCTAATCCTAACAACTTACAATTGCCTTCTTTTATTTTTATTTCACAAAGAATACCACCAATCAAGAAAACGTTAAAATTAGATATCTTATTATAGCTCATCAAAAGTTTTCTAATATTTTGTATTCAATTTACAGAGTACTGAAGAACTTCCTTCTTAAGAGATTTAGAATATTAACAAGGAGCGAAACTTCTATTTCAATTTTCCAATTTTTCTTAAACTCAGAAAGTACAGTTTTTACAATAACCTTAACTCAGAATTTTTTCTTAGTAGTTCACCAAATAAAACAAGATTTCTAATTTCTTAACAATTTAAAAAATCCTTAAACAAACGCATTAAAAAATTAAGCCAGTTAGAATTTACCGTTTTCCAGATAGGGAGAACACTTCTAACAATTAATTAAAACAAATAGTAAGTTACCACTTAGGATAATTCATTTTTTTCTATTAATTAAGATAAACCCAGTTAAGAAAGGAAACGACAAAAGGGAACTTAGATGATCCGATACACAGCCAAACTTCCAGAAACTCCATCGACGGCTCCAGGCGTAGACGGGAATGGATCACCTGCTGGAAACTTTCAGGAACCTGGTCCTACGTCGCAAACGCTAGCCGGCATGGTCGCTGCAGCATTCAGAAGTCTTCCGGAAATCATCACCATCTCAAACTAGTCGTAGGAACAAATCAAGATGAAAACCAGACCATGGCAGTCGTCCCCAATTGTGCAGCGAAGCAAATTATGCTGATGTAGACTCGAAGATTTCAATTCTTTTAGGATTAAATTGAGGGACAAACAGCTCTTTTAGGAAGGATGTATTACAAGAAAAACATTTATGAATAAGGCCGAAGAAAGTGCTACTTCTTGTTATGTACTCATTTTAAACAAGAATAGTTTGAGCGAATGCCCCGCTTCTTAAATGAATAACATCCTTAAAAGTGCACAAAAACCCGTGCTCAGAGCACGCACGGAAGAAACAGCGTCAGGTCAGGCCAAAAAATGAGAAGGAACGACACCTGCGCCGCGTTTTGTCAAGGCAGGATACCATAACTCGCCAATCCCCGCTCTACAAGGTGAAAAATCCAGTACTCCACACCCCGAACACACCCCTGCAAAAATCTTCCCAAATTCCGAGGTGTTGAACTAAACACAAATTAAAATATCGCCAAGAACGCCAAAGGAAAAGAGAAGAATCCGATGCAGGTGCGAGAAATAAACTTACAACCCAAACGACCCCACCGGAAATTGTTATTGTATCCCTCTTAACACGTAAGCAAAGCCTTAGAATCCAGCTAAAAGTGCGACTTTTTTCAATCCTTTCCCCCCCCCAAGACCTTTTCACTAGCAAAGTGTAAAAATTTAGTTAATTAATTGACTGTAACTTAAAAACTGGTAAAGCTAGAAACTTGAAAGTGATCTTAAATTAAAAGGCTAATTCTTCTGCATCCAGTGATATAAATTAATAAAGAATCAACTTAAATTACGTAATATTAAATCAAGTTTATTACGTAGAAAAGCACCCAGCTCCATTGTGTGTTTCAACGCGTTTACGTGTAACCAGTGGAAGATACGTACAAATCTAAGTACCAAAAACCCTTAATTAAAATTAAACCAAAGCAAATATAAATATAGCATATTAAATAAAATAGCGTTGTGTTGCATAAATTTAGAATAATTATAAAAATTAATTTTTAAGTCAAACTTAAATAATTAAGTGAATTTTCTAGACAGCAGTTCCGGCATGAGTTATGTTGGTTTTCCATTTAAGCCCAAGTAAGTTTCACTTTTGAATGCTTTGATGTAGATCTTGTTACTTAGCTTCTTACCGAAATCCATCTGCTGAATTTGATTCCGACTATTAAAGGTTTCCTCTTTGTGCATATTATTGTAAGAAAGAAGCAATTTATGGCTAATTTTTTAAAATCATACGAAAACGAAATGTAACGAAGTGTTTCAAACGTTTTCTTTCAATGCGTACTTCCACTTAACGTTGAAATGCTTAGCTTCCAGTTTTATGATCTGCAAAGCAAAGCTGATTTTGCAGTTGACTGAAAGTTAGTAATTTTGGCTTCAAAGCGTTAATTAATGTACTCCATATTTTCTATAGCATTCTAAAGGCACTTTGGCCCCTCTGATTCTTAACTGTTATCTTCTTCAAATTCTTCTATGGCACTTAATGTAATTCCTAAGTAATTAAAGTAATTGTCTACTCTTTCTGTATTAATTTCCATTTTGTATATTTTTAGAACTTTTATTGTTTACCTTTTTACTATTTTTAGAATTCCGATTTAATACCATAAGGAACTGCGGTATTAAATCCAAATTCTAAAAATTCACTTTCATTTCACCACATTCTAGAAACTTCACTTACTTTTGAAATTCATTTCTTTGATTTGCTAAAATTCGTGTCATATTTTTTTATTTAAAGTGAATGAAATTAAACTGAAGATTGAATATACGTCTATGAACTGAAAGACTGAATACAGCAAAGAAACTGTATAGTTGATTTTGATTTTTCAAGCGAGTTACAAAGATGTTTAGAGTATTCTTTAATACGTCAGAAAAAAACAGAGCAATTGAAATTATTTTATTTATATTTTGTGTAAATGGGTTAAATCCTGAAACGAATCATAATATATTCAAACCCATTTAAGAAGTTAGAAAACAATATTTGCTACCTGAAAAATTTTTTTAACATAATCTAATTTATCATCTTCCAAGGTCTTAATGCATAATTTTTCTGATGAAATCACCCACATTTTCTGTGTTTCCTATTTTAAGCAATTGCCCTTACGATATGTTTCTATACATTTTTTTAGCTTTAAAGGTTATTCGTATATATATTTTTAACTATAAAATGGTGGTTATAAAAGTTTTACTACGTGAGTTCGCTATCTCAAATTTCGTTCTTCGTAAAATTGTACAGTTTTCTCAAAGCATTAAAGCTCCCCTTTTTCATATGATATAAATAAATTTTATGATTATCACCGTTTTCCAGTTTCAGTCTATGAACTGGAGATTCAATATAACAATTTTAAGTAATAAAATACTAGAATACAAATGTCCTGTTTCTAGACTTCAATTCAGAGTGTCTTTCAGTGGTAACAAACAGTAACCAGATAACAACCTATTATGCCTGGGAAACAGATTAATTGAGTTCAGTTATAAAGACTATTAGCATTTTACTTCGAAGAAGACATGAAATATGTGCGGTATATTCGACGGGATTTGAACTCCGGACCTGCAAATTGTCTGTACGCTGCCGTTACACAGTACTGTAATTGAGGTGCGCATTTCTTCGAGGTCTGTGTGCCTTCATTGGTTGTTCACTTGTTATCATTTCCTTGTATAACGAAAGCTCTTTCTATGTTAAGTTTCCAGCTTTCCGGGCGATTTTCCCAGCTGAGTCATGCTTTTTAAGCATCTCGCAGAAAACACGTTTGAAGTGTTTATCGTTTTCTTTTCGCGGATTTAGCTTACTGAAAAAATTGAAATTGTTCCACTTCATTTGGGAGAAAAGATTTATTGCAAGCAGCATGCTCAGAACACCCGGTAAGAATATGCATAATAGCTAAATCTTGAATAATTAAGTCTTTTCTTTATTAAATAAGTACAGACGACTAAACATGACATTAATCTGGGATGTAATAGCGCTACAGAATTTTTTGTTTCCGCCACCTGTATTTTCTACTTTAAACAACTCGCCTTAACTATATGATTTTATCTTAGATATCTTGAATTTCTGGAAGACTGATGTTTAAACCAGTTGGTAGCTCGCGACTTTCTAACTTCAAAAATTTTCAAGTGTTAAACTGAAATTTACACTCCAAGATAGTTACAACTTTAGTTTAATTTATATTACTAATTTATTTCATGATTTATTTATGGTATTGATTTGATATTTTAATTTTATAGTTTTTATATCGGGTATTTTTTCAATTAATAGATTTTACACTCTTACACAAAAAAACGACGCACCGAGAAGATATAAAGCAAATTGGACACAAACTGATATGCATACAGATTTCGACGGAAAATGCAAAATTTTACATTTTGGCTGCCAATGAATGAACGGTTGTCGCTACAGTGCATCTGATCTGCGCAACAGGCAGGAGATTTAAGAGGAGAAATTAGGATTCCAGGTTATAAATTCTTCACGAATTTCATTCCGCGTACTCTGGTAAACAGTAACTATGCCTCGTATACAGGTGCGCGAACGCTATGCGCAGATGTCAGAATTTGAGAGAGGTCGTGTAGTTGCGCTCGGAAGCCGGTTGGCCTTATCGGCGAATAGCTCAACTTTGAGCAGGAGAGATGTCTCTATTAGACGATGTTGGCAGAAATGGGTGAACCATGGCCGCACACAGCGTCAGCAAGGAAGCGGTTGGCCTAGAGAACCCACAGAACGTGAAGACCGAGCAATCGTCAGAGCGGCACTCACAGCCCAGATTCAACATTATCATCGATTGTACGTGCAACTAGTGCTTCAGTGACCTCAAGGACAATTCATAGACGGCTCACAGAAACGGGGCTGAGGTCACGACGCTTTTGGCACCGACTACCATTGACCTCTGTACAACGTCTTTTCCAGTGGTATCGGGCTCATTCGCAGTGGAATGCCGCTGACTGGAGTAGAATAGTCTTCAGTGATGAACTGAGCCCCAATGGCCAGCGAAGGCGAGTCTGGAGACGCCCCGGAGAGCGGTGTGTTACCAACCTGACTGTCCTCCGACAGACAGGCCGACAACCAGCAGTGATTGTTTGGGGGCCCTTTAATTTCCTAGTAGGACCCCTTTGGTTATCATGTGTCGCAACCTTACAGCACAGTGGTACGTAGACGAAGTTCTACGACCCGTTGTGTTGCCCTTCATGTCACGCCACCACGGGCTTACATTTCAGCAAGATAATACCCGCCCCCACACTGCTTGTTTCTACTGCTTGCCTTAGTGCTTGCCCAACATTACCTTGGCCAGCAAGGTCACCGGATCTCTCTCCTATTGAACACGTTTGGAGCATTATGGGCAGGGCCCTCCAACCAACTCGAGATGTTGACGATTTAAGGCGCCAGTTGGACAGAATTTGGCACGATATCCCTCAGGAGGACATCCGCAACCTTTATCAATCGATGCCAAGCCGAATAACTGCTTGCATAAGGGCCAGAGGTGGACAAATGCGTTACTTACTTTTTCACTTTGTGAAGCTCTAGCACTTCAATAAGTCATTCAATTTTCTCAAACTGTAATCATTTATTTTTCTGTACATGTACATCACTTCTACCGATTTTCGTCCCATTCGGATAAGTACTTCTTGGTGCGTCGTTTCTTTTGTCTAAGGGTGTAGATTGTTTATTTTTTGGACTCATGGGAAAATCTTCCATTAGATCATTTGTGTTATGATAAAGTACACAAAGGCTATCTGTCTAAGGAAGAGATGCCTTCGTAGAGGACTTTCTAAAGGCAACTGGATCATTTCCACGTTACACATGGGGGAAAACCGCGAAGCCTCCGATACAATTAGACTACTTGCCAGTACTCAGCGATTTTATTACTCTGTTCCTGGTCACCTCCTGAAGTCTTCGAAGGGTTAGATTGTAACTGAAAGTTTGCAGACTTCGATATATATTTATTTACTTATTCAGCCGTAATGCATCATACAACATATTATTTGGAGGACAAAGTTATGAGAAAATTTATAAATATAAATGTAGGATATATTTATATTCGTACGACGAAAACAACTGCAAATGCGACTTTTTTGTTTTATTTCTGAGTTCACTTAAGATGTTTTTCACATGTAAAACTGTATACTTAACAATGAACCATAACAAACACATTTCCTTCTGAGTTAGGTACACATCATAATTTCACTGATCAAAGCGAAACGGTGATATTTCTGTCAATGTACTGAAGTTTTAACTCATGGATATGAATAAAAACATAAATTTTAATGATTGTTTATTTTTCTAGATATTTCGGAAATTAGCTCATTTTTCTTGTAGTATTTATTTTTATAGATATTTTGTAAATTAACTCATTTGTCTTGTACTCCACGTGTATTTGAACTGAAATTAATATAAAATTCATATATGAAGGGCATGAAATTGGAGAACTGAGAATTTGATTAGTGCAATAGTTTGATTCAAAACTCAGAAAAGGAGATAAGAAATTACATAAAAAGGCACCAGGCTGAATTAAATGCTACAACCAAAACGCAGCGCTTATCTGTTGACTTAACTTCTTTTTCATCCGTATTAACGACACTGATAAAAGGATGGTCATCAGATTAAGCAGATCTGCGAATAATGAAGGGATTATTGTACTGGTGATTAGTGAAAGTGTTCTTAAGAAACTAAAGAAAATTGCAGACGTTTTCTTGGAGAGCGCAGAGTAACGGAATGCCTTCTAATACGAATACTATGTTCATTAGATGAGTATTCTGTAATGTCAAGCCTTAGCGTAACTTAACGGAGTAAAACTGGCGAAACGTGACATTCTAATTAATCTTAGAATATTAATGATTGTGCAAAGCAATCAGAGTATTTTCTTTATACTATCTAGTAAAACTTTGGCAAAACTTATGTAATCCTTATTTTGTCTATTAAAATTCCCTTAGTTTTATAAATTAGAAGGAAGAAGGAGCGTAAATATATCCCGAAGGAAAACATAGCATAGCATTTCTGAAAAAAAAGTAATCTGAATTTAACAGATAAAAGGGGTTTTCTCATATAGAAAAGGACATTTAATGTTCGATATTATTTTGTGATTTAACCATGATCTTAGCTAAAAGAAAGCAAGGATGCGAGCAAAATCAGGTGCTAAAAGAAATAGACACAAGTTTTCATGTTTATATCTTGAATGTAATCACCGTAGTCAGTTATGAATATCTCTTTTACGTAATCTTGTACAAAATATAATGATATAAAATAATGGTAGCACATTCGGCGCGTATTCAAGAGGCCCAGGTTAGATTATCGAAGAGGGTATTGCACATTTTATATGTTTCCTGCTTCTAAAAAACCTAATGATTGTACAAATGTATCAGAAAATTTGTAATAAAATTGCAATGCATTATTCTCATTTAAGCTTGGTATTAAGCATGCACCCTTTCTAATAAAGTAGGTATTTTTAGTGAAATAAATTAATGATAGTCGTTTATCGATTAGAAAGCTTACTTAATCATTTTATTAATAAATTATCATTACTATACCTTTTGAAAATATAATCATTTGTCTCGGTCTTAACTGTCAAGTTATTAATATTTATAAAAATACTAATAATTTCTTTTATAAAGAACGTTTTTTCAATAAAATAAAATAAAACATTTCCTAACTATATTACAGAGGTATTTACATTTTATTAGTAATTAATACTTATCGAAAACTACAACAAAAGACTTTAAGAGCAGAATTCTAATTTTCAGTCATCATCTGGTTAAACCCTTGAAATATTTTACACTATTCAACGTTTCCTTTCGTTTATTCGGTCTGCTAAAAACAGTAGTAACTAAAACCTAAGGCAAACATTTGTATAAAAGATACTTTTTTAATTTATCTGTATTTGCGTTAATATTTTTACATCAGGATGTACATATGCTTACGTCATCTTCTGAACATTTAAACTGCTAACTGAAATTTCAGCTCTGGTAAATATATACATGTTTTCCTATTAAAAAGTTCAAAATTGGATTTATTTTCAAAGTTTCTTTTGCTGACTCAGGAACCGAAAAAGTAAAATTAATAAGAAATTATTGAAAACAAAATTTTGGTAAATATAAGCCCATTCCATATTCAAAGTCTCATTTAAAATAAAGTGCACAATTTTCAGGTTGTCTGTACTACTACTTTCGTCAGCTTACACCAGAATGTAAATTAATTAATGTATACAAGCGTATAGTTCTTGAGTTTGAAAGAGAGAGAACCTCTGACAGCAATTGCTTACCGGCACTAATAACTCTTACGAGTCCTAAAAAAAATATTTGCGCTCTTAATATTTTAGGTGCACTTAATATTTTAGTTTGATTTGAAATTTGGTCATTTACAATTTCCACTAGCTGCGGATGCTTAATTTTGTCTAACTTAACGAGTAAATAAAAGTTTTTATTTTCTTATAAGTTTGTGCTTTTATACTTAAATATTAAGAGAGGACGCTAAGTCATCTGACTGTTTAGCGTGCATGCTTTTGCAAGTGATAATATTCATTAATATGCGTATGATAGACATGTTGTATTACTTTTAAATTTAACATTATTAGTTTACTCATGGGTGCCATGATCGTACAAACATTATACTAACATTGCTAGAGTAATCATATCAACACTAACTAATACACTGCAGAAAGGTGAAAGGAGTGATATGGATTGAAAACAAAATATTAGTAAGATAAATGTGTATCAAACAAGTATAGTTATCTATCAAAACCATATCGATAATACGACAAGTGTAGCATTTCACATTTTTGTGTTGTGTTACAAGAATTAACCTGTTCAATATAATTTAATTTTTAAAATTGGGTCGAATGTTCTAAACTGCGAGTAAAACAAACAAGTTTAGGAATATGGAAGCTTAGCATTTCTTTGGAAGTAAACATTAAATTTCTACAACATTTTTATACATTCTAACAACAGATGACGTGTTCGACGTCTGTTGATGACGTGTTTTACAGAACACGTCATCAACAGTGACTAAAGCAAGAAACATTGGCTAGCTTGATAAAAACTAACGTACGCGACAACAATATTTGTATAAGAAAATTACATGTTCCTGTGATGGCCCATTGTCTGTAGAACTAAAAAAATAAATAAACATACCTTAAAATTTTCATAAGTTAATACATTAGGGTGGTGGGCCCACCTTTCAAACAAATTTCAGAATGGATAAGGAGCATGCTTCCTTGGGTGGGGGTACATTTTCTCCATCGGTACAGTAAATTCTGTAAAACAAAATAAGAGAAACTAGAACGAATAATTTTCAGTATCGGGAATTCCTCCTCTGCATGGCTTCCCTCCAACAGTTTTGCTCGCCATTTGTCTCCACTTTTGCCCTTTACAAAGCTCTCTTGAAAAATTTTTCAACCTCCGCAGCTGCTTCTTGCCTGGCGAAAAACTTCCTCTCGAACCTGGCTGACGGCTCTTTTTCTTCTTCTCGCCAGCCCCCGGCTTGGCGATGCTTGATGTTCCAAAATTCGCCAACTGTAAGGCAAGCCTATGAGGAGTATCCATGGCAGAAGGTGGAAAGTCTTCAGAGGAAAACCGCGGTTGGCAAACATCTCGTAACTTGAAAAGTTTTCGTTCAGAGCATGGGGTCAATCAACTATTCGCCACAATGAAATAAACACATTCTTGATTGTAGCCTCGCGCAGCGTGTCACTTTTAAATGGGTGGAAGCCTAACGGACTCAAGTCACCCTCCTGACAAAATCCCTGCGCAGCAAAAATGCGTACAAAGAAACCCTTTAGATAGAAGGTGCAGAACTGAGATTTTGACTAAGGAATGTGTTATGTAATACATACTTAGCTATACTTCAGTTGCTGAATTAAAATATCTTAATTGTAATGATTTATCTTAATTGTAATGATTTATCATAATTCTGTTATCAGAGTTAAAAGTTATTAATTTGTTTTTTATTTATAGTTGATCTTAATTTTTTTGCCTTGTTGAAAAGTAATTGTTGTCATTTAATTTTTTGGCAATTTTGGTTAACTCTGAATTTAAGTTGCTTGAGTAATTATTTTTTCTCTTTTTCCTTAAGGTAGTTTGGTTAACCATTTAATTTTTTTAGTTAACACTTAATCTTAACTTGTTTGCTTAATGTTTACTTTCTGGTTAAGTTGACCTTTAAGGTCAGTTTCTTTAACACTTTTTAAAGTTATTTGCTTACACAAGTTGGTGTTTAAAGTTTAATTGGTTTTGTTAACGTACCCCTCTTTCTGGTAAAGCTGGAATCCATATTTTCTGACTCTGGTGGTGAAGTCGTTTTTGGGGTTGTAGAAAACATAATTTTTTTCTATGTAAGTATTATATTTCCACTGAAGAAATTTTTTTCAGTCTTTTATTAATTTAGTATTTTAAAACAAAATCCTTAATTCTTTTCTAAAAACTTTTACGTTGCATTTGGGAATCAAGATTTACGACTTTGTTTTGACGTTTACTTGGAGAAGAATTCTCCGAATTCTATCTCTGCCAGACAGTGGTCTGAGAGATATCCTTCGCCAAGTGTGAATCTGCACCCTGCTGAATTAGCTTGTTTTGTATGCAGCTACGCCACGCCAAGGTTGAGGGGTCTGGGTGATTCGCATTCTGACAGCCGTTCACCATGTTAAAATGGGACCCTGAACGAAGCTAGCTCCTGCTATGCCGGGTTGATGACCCTGGTGGGTCGCTTATGAAAAACAGCAATTATCCGCCAACTTCCGTCTTACCAACCCCCTTACCTTCACCTTTCTGCTTAGATTCCGCTTCTAGGGTTGCCATGCACCTGGCGGGATTTGGACAGCCAAACGAGGGGCTGGCGAGGAGAAGAAAAAGGGTTTGCAGCGATCTACGAGAAAGACTCCTGAAGTTTTGCGCCGGAAGAAAAAGAGCAGCTCGGTCTCGAGTGCTCGGTCTCGAGTGCTCGGTCTGCGGAACGATGGCTGTATTTGCGGAGAGAAAACCACCGATGGTCGTCAACGAAGGACGTTGGAACGATGGAAAAACTTACCGAGAGAGAACCACCGATGGTCGTCGACGCAATAAGGAGGAAGCCGAGATAGAAAAGGGGCGGATGGCTCTAAAATACTCGATTACTAACTTGTTTCTTTTCTTATCCCTTAGATACTTTCATGGCTGAAATAATGTAAACGCCCGCCCTCGGTGAGGGTTTCTATGTAATGGCCGACAAGAAAACACTGGACAAGTAATTGTGAATTTCAAAGGGGGTATGTTAAAAATGTTTTCTCACTTCGACTCTTGTACCATTACCACTATATATTATTGTATTGTTGCTAGTTTTGTTAACCTCCAATAAACGAAAATTTAATTTAACTTAACTTGTATGTTTTACTTATAATTTAGAACACTGGACCCAAAAAATTAATTTTAAACATGAACGGGTTTATGTTTGTAACAACGCTTGATGTACTATACTGTTGGAGTATTATCTTGTGGTATCTATGGTTCTATTAGAACACACTGGTTGAACTGACTAAATGTTGTTTTATCTTGTCTGTCACGTAATTTTACACCCTTGCAGTATTTATTATAGTGATATGATTTAAAGTTGGTTTTTCTTATTCTTGACCTTCATGAATAATCAACATAGTAAATTTAAAGTAAGAAAAATAACTCCAACAAATGCCCAGACAACTGTTTGCCTCAGATAAGCATTCTGAGAATCGAAAGGTATTTTTTTTTCCTCCAGGGAATTTTCGAAAACAAGTCCATAAAAAAATTTTCTCTTTCATCCCAAAGTAATAATTTAAGAGAATGAATTGCAAAAATCTGGCATTTGATTAACTAAATTAAATTAAACACCGAAGAATGTTTCTACAGTTGAAATATAATAATTACACAGCTAGATTTATGCTTCTTATGAATGTTACTACATTTTAAATATAATATTTACACAGCTAAATTTATGTTTCTTGAACGCCATAAGCGACTTTACCACCAGAGTCAGAAAATATGAATTCAAAACTTTACCAGAAAGAGGGGCAAACAAAACTTATTAAACTTTATACTCCAACTAGTGTAAGAACATTAAAATTTAAAGTAAAAATGACCTTAGGGGTCAACCTAACCAGAAATTAAACAGCCAGTACAAAAACTAAGTTAAGATATTGAGTTAAAAAACACAATTTAATGGTTAACCAAATAACACTTAAAGCATAAAATAAAAATTAACGCAATCAATTTCGCTAATCGTAAAAAAATTTAACAACAAATTCTTTTCTACAGAGCAAATTAAAATCAAATTTATAACTTCCATTACTAATAACTGAGTTAAGATAAGCATTACAATTAAGATAAATGTAACTTCAATTACTGATAACTGGATTAAGATAAGTATGTATTACATAGCATACGTATGGCATATGACTTACCGATAAATACGTTGGAAGAACAAAATCCCTTTGATTCGATTAAATTACTTTTAACAGTGAAGCTCATCCTTTTTTAACATAAACTACACGTTATAAGCAGAAACGCAGCTGCAAAATATTCATATAGTTTTTATAAGAAATGTTTTATTGCTAATAAATCAATTAGAATTTTGTGTATATTGTAAATTTTTGTATCACAGAAGAAGAAAATTTAAGAAAGTGAAGTTCATTTTTCAGCATAATTTCTGCATGGCAAGCGCTCTATGCATTTACTTATCCAGGTTTCGAAAATATTTAAGAAAGTCTCATAGTAAAACATTTTTTCTATTTTGCACCCTGTTCAAATTGGAGTTAATTTTCAAGGATATTATTTGAAAATCTGCACCGAAATCATTGTTCTAGGTTATTACTTAAAACTCTGTGTTAGATGCTACGAACAAAAAGAAAGGGTTTTCGTAGTTTTTATGTTAAATTCGTTTTTGTTTGAATATGTTGTAATTATGTC
>KK116049.1:71265-84281 GCA_000611955.2 Stegodyphus mimosarum
ACGGATAAAGCCAAGAAGCGTGGTTCAACCCCTTTCGTACATCCGTTGTTAAGCCGAATGGATGTTACAATAGGGACGGACTATACGAAGGCAGCAGCAGCATAGAAGACGAGGGACTCCTTAAAGGCCCCGTTTTGAGAAGCATCGTTCATTGAAAACTGCGTAGGAGAAACAAATGCTGAGGTGCAATTTTCTTCATCCCGCGATTCGAGCTAGCACTACTATATGGATTCAATTAACTTCATCCTGAGCAAAAGACTGAAAATTCCTGACCGAACAGAAAGCTGGTGATCTCCTTTCTAGCATCTTCAACATGGGGATAGATTCTGCGGTCCCTGTGTTCAATGCCGTGAACTTGTTTTTTAATAACTTATTTTGATAACACTAATATTCCTTCTCAAAAGACTAGGCTTATGAACTTTCTTGTATGGGATCTCATCATTATTAGAATATTACCTTAAAATATGTGAGTTTATATTTTGTACGTGGTAATTTATGCTTATATTATTCCTTTAAAATGAATTCGATTTATTTGAAACCTACCGCTTGTAACCTCATTACTTGATAAGTTACCTTTTTTATTTGATGTGTAGCCTATATCGTTAAATTTAACATTTAGCACTGTCTAAAAGGTTAAAATAAAAGAACCTTAAACATTTCAGTGCTATATTTATTTCGAAAATCCACTGATGGGTTGTTCAGTTTAAATTTAGGTTAAACTCACTTTTTATTCGGATATAATTGTATGTGCTAAGTACTATACGAACATTTCATAATCTTTCTTTAATTAGAGTCAATTTAGTAAATTTTGAAACGGCACAAACTAATTTTCTATATAACAAATGGCGACCAATTTTCTCGATATAACACTTTAATTTACAAACACAGACTCAATATAAAAGTAGTATAAGGAGCATTTTTCTCAGCTGAGTACAAAGTTGAAATAAATGCTTGACAAGCTGGACTTTATAACAAAAAGCAATCGAATACTATCTGCCAATGAAATTTGTCTTCGGAAAAAAATACTTTCGGCGAAAGCCGACGCTCAGTTGCCATTGAACATAGCGCAAGAACTCAGTGCTGCAGAAGTTCTCGTATCGTATTTGCGGATGTTTAGTGTTGTGCAATACATCAATTTCCTGATCCAAGGTATATGGTATGATTTTAAGGCTTAATAACGATGCGGAGAAAGTTTTATCGCGTCGGGCATTGGCGAGTGGAGCCGTTAAGATTTCATACGTCGATTTGCGATGGGGATTCTCGGATAAGGAATGAAAGTATATCTTATGTTCAGGTGGCGTGTATATAGAAATGCGATATAGCATGTGATATAGAAAGTACCATAATCATGTTTTTCCTTGTTTCGTCCTGGTTAGTTTCATTCCATGCATGCTAAAAGGACAGGGCTTCCAGCAAACAAGTCGCACACTGGGATTTCCTCATAAAAGTAAACATTACTGTGCTCCATAATTAAAAATTGACCGCTTACAAAAACAAAGTGTCTGTATTGATCGTACGTTAGGTTAGGCCGCATTTCAGACGCGCTTCCCGAACAGACTCTTTTTTCTGTTACATGGAAAGTTTCATCATGTATTCCTTAAAAATCCTCTAACCGTATACATACGACTTAGAATAATTTTTGGGATTTCTGTAAGAACGTATATATGCGTGCATATTAAAATCTGTCAACGAAATCAAGGCAATGTATTCAAAGTACACAAATCCAGGTATAAAATGTCAAGAGGAATTTTTACATTAAAAGGAAGAAAATAATTTTTTCTTATAGTAGTTTTGGGAAATTTGTATTTTCTTATTGAAAACCCTGGCCGGTCAAAGGGTTAAAATAGCTGCTCAGCTTTTTAATTTAATAAATTAAAAAAAGGCGTGCTCCAGCTTTTTTTTTCGCTTTTATTTATTTCTAACAGTTATTTTCACAGATACGGATCTGACTAATGAATTAATTTAGCAGCAAGGCGGTCAACAGATCCAAGAATTTCACCTGCCTACGAGACGAGATGAAGAATTGAAATAAGCTTCTGTATGACGAATTACTCGATCAAGTTTTGTAAGCATTTTGTGAGAAAAACCTGTCGCCAAAAATTATCTAGTGTAATGTTCAAACTGTTGGTACCTATCAGCTGGTAAATACATAAAAATTCATGATTTAAATTAAATTATTGTGATGTTACCACACACACATACACTACCCGATATAGAAAATGCTACACCTTAGAGATTCGGTCATGCAAATATGTAAATTTTGGAGAACATGTAAATTTCGGAGTGGAACAAGTCATGCAGATTGCGTATCCCTTGATTATAGTGCGATGTAAAAGGGAAGAAAACGGCAGGCGAATCAACAGTCGCTACATTCTGCTGTTGAGGAAATCCATAATTTTGAGAAATTCAATATTTCACAAGCCACATATGAATCAAGAGATGCCTTGGCAAGGTACCGTTGGCAGTTCCGACAAACGGACGATTTTACAAGGGTTCAAACTGCAGGTTTACGTACGGCTTGTTGGTCTTACAGTCGTATTTCTGTTAAAACGTACATAGATGTATTCATTGTGTATAGAATTTGTTCTAGGTGGATCGGCGAAGGAAATATAAATAGTCACAAAAGAGCAGATCTATCTAGACGTACTACAGAGCGCACAGATCGACGCATACGAAAAGAAACGTTGTGGCCCCACAGTCGACTACTAGGGACATTATGCAGAATACGCAGGGAGCTTTGGATGCTCCATTATCTACGAGAACAGTTTACCAAAGTTTGGCTGAAAGCGGCTTGAACCCAAGCCACCCTTTGCGAAGACTGCCATTAACACACAAACATCAATGCGAAAGACTGCGATAGCCACTTGGGCATCTGAACGGCACAATGTGGTATTCAACGACGAGTCTCTACTACTGAAAGAGGCACACAAATCGTTAACACGGCTGATAAGGGTTTGGGGTGTCATCAATCATTATAGCAAATCATCCCAGTTATGCATAAGTGCGGCAGCCAGTTGTACTACCCTACCTGCAAATTATATTTTGCGGCTGCAAATGATATTTTGCAGCAGGCTACCACACACGGCATTCATTAACCGACAATCCAAATGCATGTCATGTCAAATTGCTTCCTTAGCCTACGATGTCTGCTGATCTTTCGCCAATCAAGCATATCTGGGACGTGATTGTTCGTCGTTTGTCTGCTCTGGTCCACCCGTTATCCGAGGACGAACTCTGGAGGAGGATTTAGAGTATACGGGTTTCCATCCCTCAAAACACTATCTGAACACTAATTGAAACTGTACCTCGTAGGGTTGCAGCTTGCATTGCCGCGAGAGGTGGTCATACATCTTAATGATTCCCTGTATAGTTCAGCATTGTATAAATTTATTTTTATATAAATACTCTCACTTATTTATATGTGCATACTCTATCTGCGTGTCAACTGACATCATGTTTTACCGAATCTTCAGGGTGTTACATTTTCTGTGTTTGGCACTTTATGTATATAAGGCGATTAAAAAGTCCGGGGAATATATTAAGGGACCATAATAAGAACATTTGTGTTGGAATGTAAGTATGATTGGGTTTTATTTTTTAATTATGGCAAAGCACATGAGGACTATCTGCCTAAGGGAAAGGTTGCCTTCGGGAAACTGGTTCGTATCTACGTTGAAGGTAGGTACGGAAATGGTGTCATAAGAGAGTACAAGGTGTTGTTGAATGGTAAATTGTTCTCGTGGTTTAAATTGGAGACGGAAAAAAATAAAGAAAACTTAATAACAAATAAATTAATTAATAAAAGGAAGAAAAGAAGTTGAGAGGAAGTTTATTAATGATTTATTATCAAACCAAATGAAAATATTGTTTTTCATATGGACATGCATAAACCTTTTAAATTGCATGCTGAACTTACCTTTAACTAGTCGACTGCGAGTTCCAAAGACGGAATAAGTCGACGAAGCATTTCCGTCGGAAGAGGCAATATTTCATGTAGTCTTACCCTCTATGATTTTTAATTGTAGAATATTTAAGAAATTCAGTGTACCAGTAACACCTGGATAATTTGTCATCTTTGAGAACCGAAAAATACATCGGACCATATCTGTAATGATGCCAAGAAAGGCTACTGTGAAATGCAAACTTTCATCTACTTGCTACCTTAGTTATATGCAGGCTATATACAGACTAAAAATATCTGTCAAAAACAGAAAGGTATATAGAAGGACACAAATGAGTCCATTTCGTAATGGAATAGAAATGGAACGTTGATGGGGTGCAGGGAGCTGTTTAGCAGTAAGTAAATGTGTTTAGCTCACATAAATCATCATTTTCTATGCGAATTTTGACGAGCCTGCAATACTACACGAACATGAAGCTCGCTCGTCACTTGTCGACATATTTTCTTTTAAGGGTCTGCGGCTAGCTACTTAAAAAATTACAAAGAGCTATATCCGAGTGCTTCCTTTAAAGAGCTGCTCCGTTTTTCGTATGAAGTCCCGTAGATAAAATGCATGTTAGGAAGCTCCGTGTTTGTGTAGCAATGCGCACCGCTCAAAATCCATACGGTGAATGACAGTTTACGACAGAAGATTCTAATATGCCGCTCAGCAGTGCTCTGAACCAGCTAAACGCGTCATTTCTGCACACACATTTCATTACAAAACCTGTTTTTCAGCTCTTCTACCGTGGTTTACAATTTGGCCACATATTTTTTAATCACCCTATGCGCATGTGTGTACACATCGATAAATAGATAGAGATATAAAGTTATATGTATAGATATATGCCGCCCAGACAGTATACTGGTTAGGGGAGCCGACTGCGATACCAAAGGGCCTGGGTTCGAATCCCGGAGAAGGCATGGCTTTAACTGTCCGTCCCTTCATAGGAGGCAAAGGTGGACCACGTATTGGGTGCCTTCATAATAAAGTGACTTCCATTTCTGGCCTTCGTAGTGGCCAAGCCGAAGTCGACTGAGGGCCAACCATTGGTAAAACAAAATGTATAGATTGTAGGGATTTATATTTATCTTGAATAACCAGTGAAATTTAATTTTAAGTTACTTTCCTATAAGCCTTCATTCCCCTAATTGTCAGTGCCAGAATATTTAAAATTTGGTAGCGCGCGTAACAAATGCAAATTCTACCAGTGGGAGAAAGAGTTTAAATGTCAACTTTACAGTAGGCAAAGTTAGACAGAGTTTGGGAGATCTCTGTGCGTGCTTGTACGCAAGATTCCGCTTAGCAGTTATTGCTGGTTAGACGTGTCTTTACAGCTATTACCTTGCTGCCCCTAGACTCATCTACGCGCTGTAGGATGCAGGATTACCTTGCTGCCCCTAGACTCATCTACGCGCTGTAGGATGCAGGATTACCTTGCTGCCCCTAGACTCATCTACGCGCTGTAGGATGCAGGATTGTATGAGCCCTGCAATTAAATTTTACTACTTGTTAATATTTTGAATTCTTGATTTTTGATTTTACTGTTTCAATTACCGCCAAGCAGTGGCGTAGTATATTAGCGTCAAGTTGACGCATTATAAATAATTTAAAGATTTTAATAAAGGGAAGTTTTAACCCTTTTTCGGTGCAATCACTATTTCTCGAATTCTCGAAGCAGTAGAACCCTACATCTGGCGTCCGAACATCTTACGCGAATCAAATGGCAAATAATCGGGACGGACAATCATCCTTACAAAAGACAGAAGTCGTACACCCAATGGTGACAAACCCATTGGATGAATTTGAATTTTAATACACACGATGAAAGTAGCAATCAAACCAGGAATTGCGTTCGACGGTAAAAACTCCGTCACTTCATTCCTGGAATCGCTTGAGACGCACTTTCAATTCTATCCGGTACCCGAAAGACAAAAAGTAGCTATCACCTCCAGTGAACTCCGAGGACAGGGGAAGTTTTGGTGGAAAGGGATTGGAAAATTCTTACTTGGGGAAGTCGGAAGCCTCACCTACAATTTTGAAAATTTCAAAGCGGCACTCCTAAAAGCCTTCCCGATCGTAAAAGATCGTGCGAAACTTGAAGCCAAACTCTACAACTTTTATCAACGTAAACACCTTACCGAGTTTATCCTGCGTAAAGTCAAACTAGTGAATATGCTATATGGAAGGAAGACCGATAACGAAGTAATTGAAATTATATTACAAATATTATTACCCACAGTACAAGATTTCGTGGAGCTGAGAAACCCACGAACGCTGCAAGAGCTATCCGAATTAGCCGTAAAGTTTCAGAATCGGGGAATAACGGAAAATTCAAGATTTTCTACCCAGGGTTACTATCAGCAGTTCTCCCGACAGCCGGCCGCAGAAAGCAACAAATACAATGGAGGAAAACGTTTTCTAACCACGCCGTCAAAAAGCAAGAATGAAAATGGTAAAGCCAAAGACCGCCAGAGCATCCCGCAAACATCAGGAAGAAAAAAAGAGTATAAACGAATAAATGGGTCTGAGGAATTTAGGGTTCAGACACCCTGTGCATCGCAAAATCCCTCTAAGTTGTATGTAAATACCGTGATAGTGAAATATACCCAACTACCGGTAATCCAGGTTCTATTGAACGACGTACCCGTAGATGTACTCGTGAACAACGGCGCGGAAGGAAATTTCTTAAGCCAAAAATTCGACTATAGAAATTTGCGAAGAAAAAGATTGTTCAAAAATTGAAGCACAGAAATCGTTGCCGCAGAATGGAAAGTTTGTGAATGTGTCAGGAAGCTTTTGCTGAACGTTCAGGTAAAAAACGAACTTCTGAAAGTTTTATTTTTTGTTGTCAAAAATTTGCAAAACAATGTAATTTTAGGTAGAGAATTTTTCAGAGCGGCGAACGCCACAATAAACTTTACAGAAAATTCTATTTTCTTGGATATGGTGCCAAAGGTGGTGAAAGAGGTAAATGTTCCAGGTATCGATTTCTAGCATCTAAAACAAGATGAAAGAGCGAAGCTGGAAGAACTCGTAAGTAGATTTAATACATTATTGTCTGAGAAGCCAGGGAATACACAAATTGTTATCCATGCGATAGAACTAAAATCAAGGGAACCTTTTAAAGCAAAACCTTATCGATATGATAAGGAGAAAGAAGCAATAATAGGACATCACATAGAACAAATATTAAGGGATAAAATAATTATTCCCATCAATAGTGAATATGCTAGCCCAGTTGTGCTATGCTGAAAGAGAAACAACTTGCCCCCTTCGTATCCAAAAGCTTATTAGTTTTGCGATCGATTACCGCAAAATTAATAGCATGACTAAGTTCCCTATTTACCCTTTACCGGTAAGAAATAACACGGAAAATTAGGTCTACAAAAGATATAACCACTCTTGATCTTACTTCAGGCTACTTTTAAATAGCCATGAAACCAGAAGATGTGAATAAGACAGCGTTTATTACAAAATCGGGCACTTGTGCATTTTTATGCATGCTGTTTGTGCTTTCCGGGCCCCCTCAACTTTTTACCGCGCTATGGACATAATTTTACGTCCCGTCCTAGGAAAATCCACTCTCATTTATCTCGATGGCATTTTCATAACTAGTGACACTATTGAACAACACTTGGAAGATCTACACGAAGTTTTTTCATTATTAAAAGAAGCAGGTTTGACTATTAACTCCCCAAAATGTAAATTCGCAACTAAGGAATTGCGATATTTAGGATACAAAATCTCAGCTAAGGGTATCGAAACTGAGGATTCTAAAATAAAATCAATTGAAAATTATCCTCCGCCAAATATTGCAAAAAAACTTTCATCTTTTATTGATGCTCATATGTGCTCATATTATCGTTCGTTTATTCAAAATTTTGCCAATATTGTTGACCCCCTTTTTCAGTTTCAAAAAGAAAGAAATCCAAGTTTTCATGGACAACGGAGGCAAACACCGCTTTCGAACAATTGAAAACAGCTCTAATTGATGCCCCAGTGTTAAAATTCCTGGAAGGGGACGAGAACTTGGAGATTGCGTCGGATGCTTCAGATTACGCCATGGGTGCGGTTTTAACTCAAAAAGGGCACCTGTTTGCATTTTCAGCAAAATTTTGGGTCACACCCAAAGGAACTACACAGTTCGACAGAAAGGGAAACGTAGCAGTGTTAATGGCAGTTCAGAAGTTTAGGGTCTACATCAGAAAAGCCCCAGTTACAATCTACTTTGATCATGCGGCCGTAGCCAGATTATATTCTGGAAAGAATTTAACTCCTAGATTAATTAGATGGGCCTTAAAGTTACAAGAATGCAACTTAATAACTAAGCACACTCCCGGGAAGGAAAATAGAGTGGCCGACGCCTTGTCAAGAATTAAACTGGATGAAAATTGGGATCAAATAAAATGTGCTATGTTAACTTTTAAAGTTTTAGATTCCCGAGAAATAATTATAGCTGAATTGCCCAAGGATTCAGAATTCGGTAATATATATCCTTATATCAAAGATCCAGATACGTTTTAACATGCACATCCTGCTGCAATTAGAAATAGGGCCCGAAATTACGAGATCATAGATAATCTGTTGTTCTATACTAAATCAACAAATGAAAAACACGAACTGAAACCAGCCATCCCCGCCACACTACGGTTGAGTATTTTGAAGGAACTTCATGACAGCCCCACAGCCGGTCATTTAGGGGTGAGCAAAAAGGTGCGTAGAGTACGCGAGGCCGTGTATTTTCCGCAAGTACAGAAGATAGTAACAGCGTATGTCAGGTCCTGTAAGTAATGTCAGTTAACTAACGACGTTATTTATACCCCGGCCGGCTATCTAAATAGTATTCCGCGACTCTTCCTAACAAGATCCTTGGAATACACCTTCTTGGCTCTTTACTTCAAAGTGAGTTAAATAAAAACCGACATCTTTTGGTGATTGCAAATCATTTTTCTAAGTGGGTAGAAATAATTCCTTTAAAGCGAGCGTTAGCTAAAATAGTTGCAGATGTGCTCTTGCATAAGTATATTTTAAAATACGGTGCACCGTTAAAAGTAATAAGCAATAATGGTAGGCAATGTGTTAGTCAAAATTGTGTAAAGGGCTTGACATACGGCATACGAATATGGTCCCGTGCAGAGCACAAGCAAACATAGCGGAAAGAGTTAATAAAAACAGTGTTAAAATAATTAAAAGCTACGTTAAAAATTATCATAAACCCTGGGATGGCTGCGTTGATGAATTAGTTTTTTCTTTAGGAACTGCCAAGCATGATACAAGGGGTAAAACGTCCGCTGAATTATTTCCGGGTAGGAAGATGTTGACACCTTTAGGCAAACCTTTTTTTGTTGAAGAACGAGAACCAGAATTTAAACGGGCAAATATTCAAAAGCTGATTTATGGAGTTTTGAAAAATTCCGACGTAACAAGAGAACGCCAGAGAGTTTACTACGATAGAAAACGCCGTGAATGAGATTTTAAAGTGGGAGATAAGGTGTTGAAAAGAAACTTTACTTTGTCTAGTGCACCTGCAAACGTCGTATCAAAATTCGCCCATAAGTTTGAAGGTTCTTATATAGTACAGCCGATCGCTGGTGTTGTGATCTTCTTAAAAGCAGAAGCGGGAGAAAGAATGAGGGCTAGTCCAGATCAATTGAAAAAGTATTATGAACGTAAAGATTCCGATGTTTTATATGATTTCTTCCAGGCTTCCGAATCAGAAAACGCGGCTTCCCCAGGAGCAATTCTAACCGCATTACAACTTCCCCCACCCGAGAGAAATCAAACAACTAAAGCAGCTACAAGTTCTCAAATCAACAGAAGAACTCCGGAGAAAAGAATCCCTCAACGTGTGGAACCCAACGTGTGATCCAGCGAAGAAATAATTGAAGGGTGAAAGAAACGTCCCGGCTAGAAACAAGCACCGCCATGTCATGACAAGCCTTGCATTAGACAGCCCTAGGATACATCAAGGAGGTGGCGCACAGAAAGATTACCACAAAAAAGACCACCTATGGGTAAAATGAAGAAGAGGCTTGCCGAAGTTGAAGGCAAAGACCAAAGATGGAAACAACCTAGAGTTTACAGGCAAGCGTCCTCGAATACCGATGTGCAAAGAACCACTTTGCTGGACAGTTAATCCACCCCGGGGGTCGAAGTAGAGAACTCTGCGAAGCTACTGGCTAGGATCTGTACCTAGGCAATCTCAGCCACGGGGGTATACAATTTATGAACCTGGTGGTTCTGGGGGCTCCAGAAAAACCACTTATTGGTCGGCCCGGGGGTAGGCATGTCTTAGAGCAGGGCGGTTCTAGTAGCCCGGGGGTAACTCCCTGGGTTTGCTGGGTAATGGTTATGGCCCCCTGCGACGGGCTCGCCCGAGCGACTGGTGGGTAGCAAATTGACGACTAGTGACACCCCAAATTAGGTGCGACCTCCCAAGGTTCCGGGAAAGAGGTTGAACCTCGGCCCCGGTTCTGCGGGGGGAAGGACCTGTGATGCGATTAAGTTCGCGAGACGGGGAATGCCATTAATTTGTTATTGTTGTTGCTGGACAGTTAAAGGAAAAGACAAGACATGCCGGCAGTGCATCCTAGAAGACCACTCATCAGGTGTCAAAACAGGAAGAGCCAATTCCCCCCAGCGGGCAGGAAGCAGAGACGGAAACTCTCATTCATGAACCAGATGGCTTGGACACAATTCGCCGATAAACGAATGGCAGAATATCAAGCTTAAAAGAAACAGAGATAGTGAATTATTCTATAAATCTTTCCTGTTATGTAAAATTGCATGAAAATGTTTCAAAAACGAGGTTATCGATACATGATAAAAGCTATTGCCTAGACTGAAAACTAAAGTTATTTTAGCTTTATTTGGCGAAAGCACAAAGTATAGTGTACTATAGAAATGTTATGTTAATGTAAAGAACTAGTAGTTCGGTTTTGTTTGTCGGAAGACTATTTCTGTAAACACGCTGAAAGATCTGGCCTCATACAAGCAGCTTTGTATTAGTACTTGTTAACAAAAATTTATATTAGGTTCGTACTTTTGATGACGAAAAGGGTTGATTCAAATGAAATTTTAATTTTATTCTCTATTGTCTTAAAAGTATTTGTTTGTAAAATGTTGAAATATCTGTTGTATTAAAGTAAATGATACTTGTAATGAAAGTTTGAAGCTCAAAAGAGCATGTATAATATGTATTTAGTGCTAAAAATTCAAAACGTAAAAGTTAATGCATTTAAAGTTTAATGTAGTCAATTGAGTTCGTTCAAACGAAATTTTAGTTAAATCAAATCATGCGATTTTGAGCGAAAGCTTGCATGCGTTTAAGATGAATGTAGAAAATATTTGTATGTATGTGTTTTGTAGGGCTCTCCGCCGACACTCTAGTTGATTTTCATGTTTATTAGCTCATGGAGAACTTAGAAATGAATTTAGGTTGTGTCTAAGACGGTTGTTATGTGCTAAAAAGTCGATGTGCGTTTAAGTAGAGATTTTATCCACTATAACATAGTACACTTGCGTTTTCACACCACACATTGTGGAGAGTCAAAAGGGGACTCAAGTTTAAAATTTAAGCATGAATGTAAATTGAATAATTGTGAATGCGTGAAACACCGTGATGTGCGGAAAAGCTGACAAATCTATGCTAAATGCAAAAAGGTTGGAAACTTATCAAAATATTGTATTGTGAATTTAAAGTGTTATTTAGAAACATGTATTCATAAGTATTCCTTCCAGATGACTGGAAGGAGATGACTGAATGACACCAAAAGATGGGAAAGGATGTTCAGCAGAAGTATGATGAAAAAATGTTCTTCTGTTATAATTTAAAATTTTTGTATTAGAATATAAACGGGACTCTGGTCTTGTTAGTTGCAGAATGTATCAGTCTGTAACAGGTCTTTAAGGATCTTTATCCAAGTCTGCTAAATTCTGGCATGGGCAAATGTAGTGATTTATATTTATTTTAAATAACCAATTAAATTTAATTTTGAGTTACTTTCCTATAAGCCTTCATTCCCCTAATTGTCAGTGCCAGAATATTTAAATTTGGTAGTGCGCGTAAAAAATGCAAATTCTACCATTGGGAGAAAATGTTTAAATATCAAAGTTCCAGTAGGCAAAGTTAGAGAGAGTCTGGGAGATATCTGTCCGTACTTGTACGCAAGCTTCCGCTTAGCAGTTATTGCTGGGTAGACGTGGCTTTACAGCTATTACCTTGCTGCCACTAAACTCATCTACGTGCTGTAGGATACAGGATTGTATGAGCCCTGCAGTTTAATTCTACTACTTGTTAATATTTTGAATTCTTGAATTTTGATCCTACTGTTTCAGTTACCGTCCAAGAAGAGGCGTAGTATGTTAGCTTCAAGTTGACGCATTGTAAATAATTTAAAGAATTTAATAAAGAAAAGTTTTAACCCTTCTTCTGTGCACAACTGATAGACAGTAGAACCTTGCAAGATATATAGTTATAAATACACGCATGCATATACACGTAGGTATAAACTTTGTTTCGATTCTATAGTTTTATATACTTAAAAGAGATTCAGAAAAGAAATACGTTTTGTTAAATCAAGATAATGAGAGAAATTAAAAATAAGTGTTAATTTCATTAGTGGATATTTCACATATTTGATCACAAATCACTATCAAAATAGAAGTTGCTTACAAAGACTGGAAAATGTTAGATTTTATTCTACAAACTGCATTTTCCTGAAGCTTAAATGAAGTTATTCACTGTCGAAGATTTTGCAGTAAGATACATTTCCATCATTTGCTTTTGTCAATTCCAAAAAGAGAAAGTATTGGAAAGCTTACGAGCACTTTGTAAAGTATGAAGTTTTTACACTTTCTTGCTGTTATATGAAAGTACAGTTATTTTTTTCAAACTGCTCCTGGAAAATGTGAATATTTCATCTCATCATGTTTCTAGAATAATTTCAGAAGTATGAATAAACTATTTATTTATTCTATATTTCTAGAAATTTCTTATTACATTTAGTGCAAAGTTACTCATAGATTCGGTTAACTATTAATATTAAATTTGGTTTGTTTAAAAGTAAGCAA
>KK116049.1:90824-152290 GCA_000611955.2 Stegodyphus mimosarum
CGAACAAGTTCTTAGTCCTTAATCCATTCCAACCTTTAGGCAGATAGCCCTTCTTATGTGCTGCCATATGACATACAACGATAAAACAGGAAAAAAACAATATTAAGATGACATGATGCATCTGTAGAGACATTAGATATTTTTTGAAAGCAGGAGATGTGAGAAATGGGCATTGTCCTCGCCGGGACTCAAACCACGGATCTCTCAAATAACGCGCTGAGTGTGCTTGACCATTACACCACGAAGGCATGCAAAGACGGCGGAAGAAATATCTTATTCATCAACTTACAAAAGGATCAGGTGTACCATATTCTGCAAAGAGAATGAATACTTTAATTTAATTAGGAGATAGCTTTTATTACTTTATGGATTCAACTTTAAAATATAAAACGTAATTTAATACTACATATATATTATCTGAAGCTGAAAGTTTCGATGTGCGCCAAGACAGCTGTTTGAGTACCAGTTATTAATTTTAGTGTTCAAATAACAACGACGGCAGTCTACCTAAGAGTAATTAAATTATAATGTGCTATTAAGTGGCATCCAGCTTCTTTTGAATAAATTTTCTACTTTCATTTTTAAGATATGGTGCCCTTTTTAATATAGCAAATTTTATATTTTCTTTATGAATGTATAACTTCTTTTTATGAGATATCTGTGGCATTCCATACTTTTGAAGAAAGCCGAAAATTTCTGTTTAACTGATCAAAAAAAGTCTTAGATACAGGAAGAAAATGATAACAAGCGCATCGAATAATTGAGCGTTTCGAAGTTAATAGAAGAAGACATATCAACAGCATGCTCTAAATATCATGCCAGAGCTTTGGGAGGTGATTGCAACATATAGGAACATATTTTTAAGTGGATAATTTGGAATCGGACATGTTTGAATCGCCAAAAGTGACGCTAGCTCTAAACCTGGTAAATCATTATCACTTTTGCAGCCCAATGGTTCCCGAATTCTGATAAGATCTACGTGTATTTAATTTTTTTACTTACTGTCGCACAATTTTATCAATATATTTTGGTTTTAATCAATAATGGTTTTAATATAAAGCTTCCCTTTTAAGAGAAAAAATGTATCTTTTTCCCTTTTTGCTCAAATAAGGACTATACCTCTTTTAATTAATTACAGGACTATAATTGTAGGACTGTTATGATTAATTACAAGACTGTTAGGAGCAAAGCTTTTTTTGATGAAAAAGATAGCTACGATAATTTCGACTAAAAAATATTTTTTAAACGTAACAAACATATTTCTTAGGTTTAAACTGACTCTCCTCCCAATGACCGAGCGATAAGTCAATAAACACTTGTTCGATCTGGATTCGATTCCAGGCGAACGGGCTGGGAGTATGAGCGCTTTCACAGCTTTCTCCGTGTGTAACTTGGGTACAAGCCAGTTTTTCGTTAGAAAAGCCGTCCACGAAGCCATCCCTTCTCTGAGGTAGATAGCCCTATCGTGCTTTACCCTAATGAACTGAGCCAAACCTTACTCTAGGCTTAGGAGCCAATCCTTTACTTTAAGGATGGCCAATAAGTAACGAGGGAGCCTGCACATTTTGTGAAAAATTGGTTGGTGCGTGTTGTTCTATAACGGAAAATATCCGCAATAAGTAATTTTCTGTAGCTACTCTAAACTTTCTGTCTTTAACAGATCATTTAATAAAATTAAACAGTCATTCTGGAACGAAACAACGCTCCGTGAAAGAGAAACTCAACTTTAACTGCTCTAGAAGCATTATTTATATTAGAAAACTCATTTATACTTCATGACTTAAACAAAAAGTGATGGCAACAACTAGATATTCGTTTAAATAATTGATACGTAAATACTGTAATATGCGCTAGCACACACCCTGAACTAAAAAAGAACGCCTTCGAGAATGTGTGAATAATATATTGTGCAAATGAAATGGAATGATAAAACTTTGCATTGTTTGGCTAGAGGCTTAAGCAACGGAGCGCTAAATTGTTTCTGATGAATTGTTTCTAATGTAAACATGTGGAAAATAATACTTCTGTTTTCAAACTAAATTTTTTCTTAGTCTGCGTAGATTCTTCCGAACGCACAAAACGGAAAAACATAGACAAAGTGAACACGCAGTCCTGGAGATATGTTTGAATATATAACAAAATTAATTTTGTGGTTTAATTTTAGTATAATAATGTAATAGATAATGGAATAGACCACTTAAAAATGAACAAATATACGTCAGTTAGAAAACTTTTATCTCTAAGCAAAGTCAAATTTCGCTAATGTCCATGCAAATGCGTAAAATGTCTTCTATCTATTTTTCTGCAGAACTGAAATGCAAATTTATTTAACTAAAATTCCGAACAGGCATGCGGATAAGTTCGGCCTTTTTCTGGAAATTTAAATGTCTTCCTTTTAGATTTAAAAGGATATATATGTGTATGAAAAAATATGTAAATCAAAATTCTAACTTTAATTTTCTGTAGTCCCTTAACTCCCAATTTTAATTTGGTTATTTTCCCTTCCTGTCTTTAAAGTAGTAATTGCTTAATCTCTCTAAATTGCTTTCAAAATTAATACATGTTATATGAAATTTGATAACTTAAATGACTCAGGTACTTACATAAGACTTCAGCCAATAGCAATTATGAATTTGCAAGTCGAAACTTTAAGTTAACAAGCAAAATACAATTTAATACAGTTGTCTGAAATTTAAATTGCATGGAGGCTGGGGCTTGACTTTTTCCCACACACAAAATAAATAAATAAATAAATAAATTTGTAACAATTTTTTAATAATATAAAATTTTTAGCTCAGTTCTAAATTTCGTTTACTAAATAATTATCAACACACATTTAAAAACTTACTATAATAATAAAGGAAAAATTCAAATTTTTATTTATTTTCTATATAAAATCTTGAAGTTGTTACCGTCAGGAAACTTCGGTTGTCTGCAATTTGTGGTTCAAACGCATTCGCGTCTAAGTATTAAAACTTCATGTTTCGGGTACAGTAAATTTTAGTTACAAATTTCTGGAGGGGATGGTAAAAGGAAAGGTAAGGGTCAATAAAGTACGTGAAATATAGAGACTGAAGAGGAATACCGCGTCTAAAAATTCTTAACATCAGTAATATACTGAGAAACATTCGTAGATTCGAAGCGTCGGTTGTCATGTACCTGGAGGAAGGCTAGAACAATACTTGCTTTTTGTGACACATTGGTAATCTGCCAAAACATGAGGCTCACTAGCAACCAAGTAGTGAAGTCTCTAAACACTGGTAGTTCGACCCGGTTTCAAATCTCGGACAGCTGGCTGACTGCATGGACGCCTTCGCGGTTTTCCTTATGTGTAACATAGATACGAGACAGGTTCCTTTAAGAAGTTCTCCTGAAAGACATCCGTTCCCATGAACAGATAGCTCTCTACCTGTTTTTCCTTTAATCGATTATCCTACCCTAAACTATCTTCTTAAGGCATGAGTATGAAATCGCATTTGCTGATTCTGTATACTGGTCTTGCACTGAACGATAACTTGGAGGCTCTAGTGAGTGAAATATGACACATACATATCACGTCCTTCATTCATTTAAACGAAATGCGTATGTTTTAAATAATTATGTTTCATAATATACTTTTTTCATAAGTATTTTATACCCTCATAAATATTAATGTAATTTCAGTATTTAGAGAGATTTTAAACTTTTTTATCTCATAAATGAAGAATGAGCATTTGTGTCAGATTTAAAAAGAAATATCAGCAGTAAAATTAATATTTGGAAAGCCTAAATCAAAAATACAACATAAGGTACTTTCCTTTTGAAATAGAAAGAAAACTAAAGTAATAAAATTCCTTGAAAAACTTTTTAAAACGGATATTTTATAACTTCATTCTTTATGACGCAGGAAAAATCAAAATTTTAGACTCAAAGAGGGAAAGATGATAATTTTGTATAATGGATATTTTAAGTACAGATTCCCATTTTACGATTTAATTCAGCTTCCTTGAAAGAAATCAAGAAAGGAGATAAATATTTGCAAGTACTCCTTATAAATGGACAGACTTTAAGTAACAAATTTCACGATACTTATAATATATAGCAAAATTCATGATATCTCTCGAACTGATTACTTCGGCTAGCTCTAAACTGCGGTAACGTGCCAGTAAATGTTTGCCTTCCTATTGCAACCCCAATCTCTTATTACGAAGTTGTTGGTAGTGCAACATTAAAAAAAGTCAGCAGTTATATTATTTAGATTAGGTATCAGAAAATTTGTTTAAGAAGTTGAATCATATTTACAATAGCGTTATGAGAAATTTAGTGTTGTTATAAGTAGTTAACACATATAAAATATTACCAATAAGAACTGTATAGATAAATACTATCATAGATATAAGAAAACATTTCTGATATGAAATTTCCATCAACATTCAGGAGTTTTCAATAACGAAGCAGAGAGTAAATCGCAATCTTCAGTAACCAAACCAGAACCGAAGTTTCGTGTTGAATTTGCTGTCAAAGTGGCGACAACCGAGCTTCGCAGTAGTGGTTTCTGGCAATGCCAAATTATTGAATTCATTTAAAATCCCATTATCCCATTAATTTAAAGGTATGATGATTAAATTGCGCAGAAACCTTGTATATGATTTGTTACGATAATGGAAGTATCACATTGATAATTCCTTAAATGTGTTACATGATTTGTTCTCGGTTACGTTAGTATCTATTACTCGGGTCACAAAATACGAATTAGGAAAACTGGCAAATATGCATTAAAAATCTGAGAAATTAATTTTCTCTGTCATTTATAAGACAAGCAAGTAGATTTCAGGTTTATGTACTGCACTTGTGAACTTCACCTTTATGTTAATGAAACTTGAATGTAATAGTATTAATAAATTGCATGTTCGTTGTTTTCTCAGCACTAACCGACCTAAACTTAACGTTACGCCCTTGCCTCCCATTTGTAACGCATTCTGAATGAACTAAGACAAATTTATTCTTAAAAATACGAAAATCATTTGATTTATGTATGGGTGAAAGTAAATAACTTTTGCTTATTTCAACTGATTTCTTAAATTCATTAATAGTTAGGAATACATACCAAATAATAACAAAATTAACATGTTATATTTAACACTTCATCTGAAGAGGTTCTCAAGGAACTCGTCATATTATCTCTAGTGCGATGGAATTTACATTTCTTTGTAGAGCTAATTGAATCTCTCTGGAGAAAATCAACTCCACTGTTGACTCTCTGGATGCAGAGCTAGATAATATATGATTCGTTACCTAATTTCACCTTAAACTTATAAGATTTCCAATCTTTTGAATTCCTATGAGTGTTAAAGAAGAGCTTATCAATACTTTTTTTTCAATGCCGGGCACAAGACGTCATAGATTTTGGCCATTACTAAGGCAGGAAGCGGTGGTCACTTTATTATGCAGACACTTAATAGATGGGCCATCGTTTCCTCTTATGAAAGGGCAGACAATTTACATCCATGCCTTCCCCGAGATTCGAACCCAGGCATTCGGGACAGCAGTCAGTGCCCTAACCACTTTCCTATCTGGGTAGCACTTATCAATAAGTTATTTACCAAGTTTTAATAGGATGAAAAGGCTGTTTCTTGTTTTCTAACTATTTAATGATTTATTTTACCCGTATTTCTTCATCGCATGAGCGAATGTGAACAAACAAGTAGACAGCTAGAAGAACGCGGTTTACTTATATCTATGCTGGTATATTATATGCTAGTAAAATTATGATCGACCGATAAAACGTTTCCTCAATTCACAGTTCTTTTATCTCATTTAGTTTGTAAGGTATTTCTTCCACCTTCTTAGCATACCTTCGTGGTGTAGTGGTCAGCACGATCAGCGCGTATTCGACACGTCCGTGGCTCGAGTCCCGGGAAGGGCATTGCTCATTTTTCATCTCTCCTGCTTTCAAAATTACTTAATGTCTCTACAGTGGCGCCCGAACTAAAAAAGGTGGTGGATGATGTTTCTCCACCACCAGGATTTGGCGTTTAGGTCCTAATCCCCAGTTGCCCTGTCAAAGGGGAGTATGTAAGGTATTTCTCTCGACTTCTTGGCATGCTTTCTTGGTGCAGTGGTCAGCAGGCTCGGCCCGTGTTCGGGAGGTCCGTGATTCGAGTCCCGGCCATGGCACTGCTCAGTTTTAATCTCCCCTGCTTTCAAAAAATACTTAAAGTCTCTACAAGTTAAATACTTAAACAGTTAGGCGGTGAAATCCATTTCGATCTTGGATTATAAAGGAAACAAGACAAAAAGGGTCATAGAAAGAAAACATACCAGCTTAAAAAAGACGAAACAAATTTCAAAAGCACTTTATATTGAATCCAATAATAATGTCATTAAATTGATTTGATTTTACTCACTCAGGGCATTTATAGGTGTACTTTACGGAAAAAACCTTAGTAGTGAATACCTAAAAATGCATTCTTAATTTTTCTTTTAGAAGTATTATTATTCTGAAATACAAAATCCTGAGGATATTTCTTATTATTTTCATGAATTTATTTTTGGTTATTACTTTATAAACAGCAACATTAAATATGAGCGGAAGAGTACTTTTCATGTATCAGAAATATATGTTTTAGATTCTATTCCAATTAAAATTCTTAAATGGCATTTTCCATCAGAAACGTATTATCATGCCTCGACGAGTTCCTGCAGAATTCTTAGCTCCTAAAAGCCAGTTTTCGTACTGAGTAAAATAATAAATTTGAGCTGTAATTATTTCTTTAAAAAGTTCGCTGTTTTGAGGAAACTAAAGAAAAAATTACTTTTTTGAGAGCTTTAAGGATATATCCAAAAATATGAACTGCTTCAATACAGTACATTAAAACCTGTCTTTAGAAATAATATTAAATACTTTTTATGTAACTTAAATCCTATTTATCATAACCTTTTGAACTGATCGGTTTTTCGGGGAGTAGCTCAGAGAACGTGAATGCAAGTTTGATTCTGCGTACACTTTGAGGTGCTTTTTTTACTCGCTACAAAATCCTTCTGAAATATGTATGTTTGCAAACAGATTTTCAGCTGTTAATTTTAAAGTCCTAAATTTAAACGTTCCGAACTAATGAATAATATTCAGTTACATTGTTCATGCTACAAATAATTTTGTCTTTTGCCCCAAATGTGTGTGTGGAGGGGGAATAATTAAATCGATCTATATTACTGGGATAGAATCTAGATGAAGATTTGACATTATATCAACATTCCTATAAACAAGTAAAATTAGTGCAAAGTTATTTTTAGAAGGAAAATCTATATCTAATATTTTTATAATTGGTTGTGTGGCAGAGATTTATTTTCAAGTAAAGAAGAACAGTGATTTTTATATTATTACTCCGTGATTTTGAATACGTGAGCATTTGAAAGCTTCACCTATGTTAAATTTCAAAATTCAAAATCCATTTCACTTACTACAGTTACAGATTTTGACTGAAATCTCTTGCGTAAACCTCTTCTGGGAATAAAATTTAAAACTGTTATGAGTTAAGGGAAGAAAACGTACTTGCATTCAAATTTAGAATAAACTGGAACTGAAGAATAAGAAAGAATGCCTAAATTAAAAATTAAGAGAAAATGCTTGAATACTTGAGTTTTAAAGCTTTTTAAGTAAGAAAAGGAACCCTGAGGAATTAGTTTCTAAAGAACACGAAAAAAAATAATAATAGAGCTTGAAAATAAATACGTTCAACAATTCAATCTTACATCTAGTCTACAGGGAGTTTTTAAACATCATAACTAAACAGGAAACTTTTAAAATTGTGAATAAATATTTAAATATTTACAATTATGCCTGTTTTATTATTTAAGCATTGTAAGTTAATGAACTGACTGAAGAGTGTATTTAATAAGCTAACATTGTAATGCAAGTTTAAAACTGTTGTCACCTTTTAACTAATTATTCTAAATGAAGTATGTGTAAAATTATTCTAAATATTGTTACCCTATAACTAATTATTCTAAATGAAGCATATATAAAATTATTCTAAAATTAGTTTTATTATGCGAAATTAAATAAATTATTTCAAATTACTGGACCCATTAATGCAATAAAATATTTCTTATATGTTCCAGAAATAAGACATTCAATTAAACTCAACATGTGTTTAGTGATTCTCAAACTAAATCTGATTCAAATGTGGAAGCAATGAAAGACTCTCCAACAACATTACAGTGAAAGCTAAATAATAAAAAAAATTTCTTACTATAGTAATTTTGCAACAAAAATGAAAGAAATATTATTATAACAGAGCAATAAGTGGCGAAATGAATTCATGATACGAAAATCAAAAATTAATTTTTCGAAAAAGCAATAATAATGCAACACTATATTCTAATCTAATCTAAGTGCCATGAAAAAACAGAAAATGTGTCTATGTGTTATCTGTAATATAACTACAAGATGAGTTTAACTTTATGAATTATTAACAAATTGTTTTTAAAAAACTTATTTTCTGTTAAGAACAGATTGAATTTTGCTCGTGATTTAAAAAACAGAAACTTACCTCTTTCCGTATTTGAACTTTGTAAAAAAAAGCTAGTATTCATGCGATTCAGTAAACTTAATTTGGTAACTCTCATTGATTCTGCAAACAGTAACGGTAAAAGCTGACTTCTATAAACATTCTTTTCGTTGACTTAATTAGTTTATAACTTAAAAAAGGGACTACTCAATTTAATCTGCTTAAATAAAGTGGAATTAAGATGAAGTCAGATGTAGTTTAACAGTACGCTTGATTACAATCATCTTATACATAATATTATACTAAATTTAATTATTCTTAAAACGTTTTATCACTAAAGTAAATAAAAATGCATCTTAAAAAAGAGGGAATCTTATGCTTTGGAATTATCAAAATTGTCTTTCGGTTTTATAACTTTTTTTAAATTCTTTTTGTACCATTTTTATGCAGTAATTATTATTTTGCAATGTTTAAATGAATTTTCAATCATTATTTTATTTAAGGTGTACTAGCAGATACATAACCAAAAAACATAAGTAATCAAGCAATTGGTAGCTTAAAGATAATTAATTGATGAGATTATACTGCCAACATTATCTATTTATGACTACAAATTTGGACGAAAACGAAATCTCCCTTTTCTCTCTTAAAATTGACTGCAAAACTTCTTGATGTTTATCATTGGTCGTTCCATTAATCTATTGGATTGCAATTTTTTTATTTACAGAGTTTCTTAAAAACTTCTTACATTAAGGGGACTATATTTTCTATATTAAGATTTCTCTCAAGATAAATACTTCCTTCATGAGGCATTTTACAGCCAATGTTATTATGTTTATGTTCTTTTTAAATGAGCAAAAGAATAAAATCTGATTATTACAGTTCATCACAAGCCACCCAGATGAGAAATCTGTTAGTGATTGTCACTGCCGTATCAAAGGGCCCGGGTTCAAATCTCGTCGAAAGCATGGATGTAAACTGTCTGTCCTTTCATACGCAGCGGTGGCCTATGTAATAGGTGCCTCCATAATAAAGTGACGGCCGCTTCCAACCTTAGTATTAACTAACGCCTATAATGGCTAGTGCCTGCTATTGCGGGAAAATAGTTCATCAAAAAATAAGTGATTTTTTTTTCCATTTATCAGATCGTAGTGCGTAATAAACTGAAAATCCTTATTCTATTATTCCTAATATTTCTGTAAGCTATGTCTAAGATTTTAATAAGTTATTCCTAATTGATCAATGAAGACATTTTATATAGTTTTTTTAACTATCTTCTCAAGATCTGACCTTATTTTTCGTTCTTTCAATATTCATTATCACAGTTAATCCGAAAATAAATACTGGAAGGAACGAAGAAGAATGAGTTATTATTAAATTGTTCTAGTAATTATATTCTTAATCTCTTAATCTACTCGTTTTTCTTCCACAGTGTTTATTTTCATCAGCAATTATTATTCAGTGCATAGTAGTATAAACTTAATGAAAAACGAGAGTTACAGGAAGTTTACAGATTTATGCTATTATGAATATATACCCTAGGACGTTTTTTAATTGTGAATGGAAACACTCGGTTATTTAACATTTAAGTAGATGTCGACACTGACTGAAACGCAACACCATGCTCGTTCGACTGTAAAAAGATGAGTTCTATGTTCGAGTCAAATCCAACTTGTCTTAGTAATTTGTTTCAATGTTCTGTATTTTTTTTTTTCGTCTCTATTATGTTATATTATTTGGGTTTTATCATAGATTTTTAGAAAGTGTTTTCCTTTTCCAACTGCATATGAAAACATTCTTCTTTGTGTGACTGTATATTAAATTTAAAATCTTTACACAGAAAGAGCCGTCTGTTACGTGACGCTTCTAAAAAAATTAAGAATATAAAATTTGGCCATATATATATATATATATTTCATTAATAAGTAAAAATGTCATTGATTATATAATCTTTCTGGAAGGAAACATGTTTGATTTTATAAGGTATTTCTTCCGCCTTCTTAGCATGCCTTCGTGGAATAATGGTCAAGCACACTCGGCGCGTATTTGAGAGGTCCGTGGTTCGAGTTCCGGAGAGGGCATTGCTCATTTCTCACATTTTTGCTCATTTCTCACACAACTTCAAGAATCCTAATGTCTCTACAACTTCAACTGAATATAAAAGATTCGCAACATCAGAAATCTTATATGTCTGTTCTTATGATAAACACTTTTATTATTTATATTTTTAATCAAAAAGATTTAGTTCCCTTCATTTCACTTTTGAAACATCATTCGGTCATATTATCATCTATAATGCAGACATAATTCAATTAACGAATGAACGACTTCTTTCATAAAAGGAAACTCTCACTTCGGATAAAAAAATAATTCTTCATACTTGTTTCTCTTCCAATGAGTGTCTTAAATCTTCATATTACACAAGTTACATTTAACTCAATGCATCAATTCGTATGATTTACGTACTTTTGTCCTATGCTAAGTGGAACCCTTTTTTCATTTAACGTAGCTTTTATGTATTACTCTAAAGTTTATATAGTTATTTAGAAGGAAAATGTATTCTGTAAATCGTATGGACAAATGGGAAATGAGATTTATTTTACATAATCTTTCATAGATTTTATAATGATTTAGAAGAAAGCAAGATAAAATTTTTAAACTTCTTATATTTTGAATTTTTAACTTTCTTATATTTTGAAACATGTCGTGTAAAATAAAATCATTTCATATTAAATGATGTTATTACTTTATGTAAATCGAATCAAATGCATAGAATTGATATAATAGGAAAATGTGTTGCGTTAATGCAAAACTTTTATATAAATTCAGCTGAAATATTATTTAGCAGAGGTAAAGCAACAATAAGTGTACAATAAAAACTTAAAGTATCTGTCCATGTTTTGCATTTTCATTACAGGTTCTCAATACGTATAACCTTGGGAAGCGACAGACTTCGATTTCAGATGACAGTCTGCATCTGCATGTTCTCATTGCATTGTCCAACGAGCCAGTCTACTTGAATTATTAAATTGTTTTGTCTGTAGATGCTTGTACTTGATGCTTCGTAACAAAACTTCCATTGTACCTTAATTAAACGACTTTATTCAGGGCTAATTTCTGCAGTAACCCTCATAAGTCCAGTTCCGTTACTTCTCAGACTGTAACTAATATCGAAATTCCAGCCGGAGCCCCAAAAGAAATGGTCTCCTGTTTTTTTAGTTCATTATGAAATTTTATTGTAATTATTTAACATAGTTTATTAACTTTTGGTCATTTCCTTACATTCTCTTTTATTTAATTATTAAATTTATTGAATTTTCTAGAAATCAAAGATTAATTTTAATTATTGATGTTTTGTAAAATACATTATGGTTTAGAAATTAAGCTCTACTCACATTTAGTGAATTCTAACATGTAGTAAGTTCTGAATTTACTAATAAATCGCATGCTTTTGTTATACTACTATGAGTTGTTTATATTACCACCTAGCAGCTAAATCTACATCTATGTGATATAGCATATTATAAATGCAGACTTAGACTTTTATAAGTTTTTATTTCGCTCACTCTTGGTGCTTTTCGCAATGCACAATAGATTGTCATCGATTTTTAAACAACTTTCTGATGAGCTATCGATCTCATATTGTTCACACACACACTATTTGTGGATGACGAAAGAGTATGTTAAAGCTACCTTTTTTCCAAAATTCGATTTAGATTGTTTTAAATTTGATGATTAATCTACTTTTTTCACATATCTTCGTTTCCCGATGGGCTTAAAAATCTCAGAAATTTATTGTTTCTACCATCAGATGCGGAATACAAAAATCTTTTAAATGAATTTTAAATGAAATTTGTAATTTAATTTCTGATGTTTTGGCGAATTTTTGAAAATCGCTCGGTTTTTCAAATATTTGATGTATATGATTTTAAGATTCAACATCTAAAAATGTGCTGTTTACAAAGTTGTCAAACTTTCACAAGCAATAAAGCAAACTCTTTGTCGTCCTTCAAAACAAGTGTGATAAAAGGATATTTAGTAGGCTTTTTTCTACATTGTTTAAAAAATATAATGCATTATGAAATAGAAGAGAAAATATCGTTTCCTTACTTTCACGGTCGTGATGTCATAACGTCACACTACCTTGCCTCAGTATCTCAGAAGCAACATGACTGATTTGCATTTTTAATTATTTTCAATGAAATCTATCCCGTTATTTTATTTATTTATTTATTTCAAAAGTTTACATAGCATGTTTCTCAGTGTTGCATTTTGAAAGTTGGTTTCCTTAATTTTTTAGAAGTACATTAAATTCTTTTACTGAACTTTAAAATTCTAGCATCCAAAAATAAATCTTCTGTGATGGTTTGAAATTTTAAAAGATTATAAAACAATCGCTTCACCTTCTTTTAAAATAAGAGTGATTAAAAAATCCATTAGACGTCTTTCTAGAATTTATTAAAACTAGCCTCATTTTTGTAAGTGTTCATTAAACTGTTATTTAACTATGATCAAAACATTACCATGCTTTTTTAAGTTATTCCTTGAGGAGCAATCCAGCTCAAATTAAGCACACGCACTCATTGTGAAGTGTACCACATACAATGTGGTAGAGTGGTTTTTCAAAATTTGATACAGATTTTTTTTTAATTTAATGTTGGAACAATGTTTTGCACATATCTTCGTTTAATGAACGAGCTAAAACTTTCAGGATTTTATAGTTTGCATTATCAGATAGAGTGAAACAAATTCTTTATTAAGTTGATGGGACAGCAGGTTATTTTGAAGCAGGAGAGATTAAAAATGGATAATGGCCTTGCCAGGACTCAAATCATGGACTTGTAATACCTCAAATAGGTGCCGAGTGTGCTGACCACTCCATCACGAAGGCATGCTAAGAAGGCAGGAGAAATACCTTATAAAGTTTATATGAGATTTTAAGGTAATTTCTGACTTTTTGCCAAAATTGCTGGTTTTTGTAGACCGTTTAATTAACGGAACTGTTGGAAGTAAAGAGCGATTATTCATTGTAGGAAAATTACTCTTCAGTTAAATAATTTGACCAATAACGTGTCGTTGGAGTGAAAATATGAAAATAAAAACCAAATTTAAATGCTTTTATAAAATAAGCTTCTATTTAAAACTTACAAATTCCTTAATGAACTAAAAGAAGAAAAATGATTTGTCATCTAGTGCAATGGTAAAAAGTGATTAAATAATTTTCTTTACAAAATTCCTTAGTTTATATGCCGCCCAACCGGGATAGTGGTTAGTGAATCTCACTGCCATACGGAAAGGCCCGGGTTCGAATCCCGGCGAAGGCATGGATGTTTGTAAATGTATAGTGTCTATGTGGCATGGAGGCGCTCAAAACATACACATGCAGAATGTCCCTTCAAGAGGCTGTGGTAGGGGAAGAGAGGTGGGAGATCCTCAGACCCGTCCCCCCGGCTGCTGTCCTTGAAAATTAAGAGGCAGAACTGAGCAAAGTTGTACTGGCACCTGTATGGTACCCAAGGCTCTTGCCAACGACAGAAGCAATATTGCTTTTTGCCACGATGAATATCGTAGGCTTGTTCTGATATCAGACAAGCGAGATTAGTCACAGCAGCAACAATAATACAAGTTTCTATCAGGAAATAATAAAAGCACGGGCGTCTAAATAACGAAATCGAATAATCGAGTTGCATTTCCAAACGTTCAACCATTATGTTTATAAATTTGACAGAGACGCCCCATGTTTTTGTTATTCGTGGTATGAAATTGTACATGTGTTTTTTAAAGATAATTCAGTAATTATAGATGGGTTTTGTAACGAGAAATTAATATCTTGTTCCCATTAAACAACGTGATTAATTATTTTCTTCTTTTTGCCTAATCATGTTTTAAATAAATGTTTATAATATAAAAATCTTTATACGTACACATTACCATGCACCTGTTTTTGATATCAATTGTAGTTATTTTAAGAAACACCTTGAGTAATTTCGAATCGCCTTACATGTTGCTAGATTTTATGATCCAAATAAACATAACACATAAATAATATAACATAAAAATGTAACAACGTTACCCTATAAAAGTCCGTATTTTTAATATTTCATCAATTGATTTGTTATTTATGAGATAATTTTAAATGAAATCTGAGTCTGATATTTCTACAAACATTCATGATTGCATTTGTGAATTCACATTTTGTTCAGTATCTTTGCAAAAAATCTAAAGCCAACAGATTTTAAATTCAGATTGTGCCCAAATGCACCAAACCTTTCTTTAATTTTATGCAATCTGACAAAATCTGCTTTTTTATTTTGGCTTCTAACATTTTCTTCACACCTGTATCTTTAAGAGCAGTCCACAAATATTTTTCTTCCTGAAAGGATCGGATTTCAGTATGGGATATTTTCCCAGCTGTTCAGTTTTCCCGTGCACTTTGCCATTCTCAGGGAAAGGTAAGCATAGATTCAATTGCTAGGGTAAGTACGGTTTAGGCTAATTTCAGAAACAGTTGCAATAATAGCGGAATTTTCTGTAATGCAGTTCAGTAATACCAATTCAGTAAAAGATTTCCCTTATATTTAAGTCCAAGGGATAATCTTATACGGAATTCTTTTTGAATTATAATTTTTCTCAAATTTCAAATACTGAAGCAGGCTTCTGACTAAATTTAAACTTCGGTTACAGTACGTACTCATTATTATATGTGCCACACGCAACTCCATGTATGGTTCTTTTTTAGAAAACATCTGTCCGCCTTGAAAAAACGGTATGAGATTGCAATACAATTTCTACTATTATTCAAAACAATGTTTTTCTCTGTGATGGGCTTGAACACCAACTTTTCACATTTATTTTTGACATAGTTTAATGTGTATCAGATATGTAAAGTAAACCAAATTATAACTGATAGACTCATTTTACCTTTATACAAAGTTGAGCGTCTTTAGATGTGTGCAAATAAACTGATTTAATTGAATTTGAATGTCTTCAGCAGGTAAGAAAACTTACGATTCTAAAACTATATATACATTATCCTAGACAAAAGATTCCTGAAGGTTAAAATTTCTCTAAATGCTCGCAAGCTAACCTTTTTCATAAGCAGCAAACATGCTTCATGCAGTTGTATTATGTGAAAATAATAAAATAGCTGTTAATTATAAAATAATAACTACTTTAATTAAGACAAAACATAACTCCAGCAACACTCGTTAAATTTAATTCCAGTATAGAATATTATTCCAGTATATAAATTGACAGTGTGAGACTCCTCTATGAGAGTCTAAAGGAAATATTTTTCGTATCTAGTATCTTTAAATTTGCTAACTGAGGTTACACATAACCTTAGATTTCGACTGTTCATTTCTTGCATATAAATTGGTCCTTTTTTTCTTTTCTTGTTCGAAAACTGAGACAATTAATTTTAATATTATATTAATGGTCTTTACTGCCACGACAACCGCAACTGTAGAGTGAGCCTCGATTTTGAAAACACCAATTGCTTTTATCTGTTGTAAATTAATTTTACTGCTCAAAACAAACTTACAGTTATGCCTTATAATCACTACAGATATCTGTACCTGTCAAAGTGCGCGATAACAGCACTTTAATCAACAATTTGAGAATCGTATTTTCTTTGCGATACTTAAAGATCAGCAAACTAATATTTACTTAAAGACAGTCGTTATTAAAAAACCGGCATATCCTGCGTACATTACCAATAGATATGACTATATTTCTTCAAGTAAAACTCCTCTGTATATTGATTTTAAAGATGATTTTTAGCGGCTAAGATTTCCTTAATCTGAGAAGATGCGCAATACTATCTCTAATTGCATTAATAAGGCTTCTAAATAAACATGCCAAGAGTAACACAAGCTGTGTAAAATAGATCTCTTCTGACATTATTCGTTCTGAAGTGTTTTATTTTATTTAATATTTTATCGCTCAGATGTATAATTCAATCGTTTATTTCATTGCAAAATTCTGACATTTTGACAGCATTTTACTAAGATGAATTTATGGCAATGAAATGTTAATGTCCGAAGTTTGCAATGAATTTTCATTAAAATAATTTCATTCTAATATCAATGTAAAAATGACACATCATATTCTGAAACTGAACTTAATTTCGTAACATAAAATTCTAAAAGCAAAAGTTTTGTGTTTGGCATAGATTTTAGTCAAGACTAACTATTTCGAGGACAGCAAGGTACAGATCCCTCTTCGTCAGGAGCAAAGAAATTTGCAGCGAAGCTATCGGTATTGTTATCGGGAACGTTATGCTACGATGTTGCGAATTTCGCAATGTGTCCGAGTCAGTAACAACGATACCCTAAAGGCGCTTGACATAAAAATACATCAAGTGAGATTCCCAAAAGAGAAAATTTAATAAATTTGATAAGAGAGGTCAACATTTTCTCCTAGTCATGAAAGATTAAACCAGAGTTCTAGTGGATCGTAATAAGAGTTAAAATTCCTAATACAGATAAAATAGACTAACTAAATTCAAATAAGAAATTCGAAAGAGACAGAAAAATTAATATATATAATATATACAAATACAGGAGTGCATGCACAGAAATTACGTTGGGAAATTTAAATCATTTAGGAGGTTTGCGGCATAAGAATATAACTCTTTATCCTGTTTTAAGATTTCTTATTCGAATGGTTACATGTAGTAGCTTTCTTGTTGTAATTTCTATTAATTTTGCTGAGAAATTTATCATTAGTTTCAATAGTGAGGCCCTCCTGCAATCTTTGACTGCGCACGTAGAAGTGTGCGTTAGCGCAAAATTTGAAATTAATCTGGACCCACAACCGAAGTGTGCAGGCTTGCCGTAAATTTGGAGTACTAGAGTGTTGCAGTTTCTTTTCAAAACTTGTATATCTTTGTTAAAGTAAGATAGCGCAGGAAAGTAAAATTAGTGACTGAAACACTTCAAAATAAGCTAATAGTTTTTAGTTACAAACATTCAACATACTTTCCGTTCAATTAAATTCAAAACATCATTATATTTAAAGTATCAGATTTCTCTCGGCTGATAGAAAATATTTACTTTTACTGCAAAATGTTCTAAAATTACTTTCTTTACTTAGAATTTTGCTTAATTTATTCTCTTTAATGAGGGAGTTGCAGAACTTCGGAACTTGACTTTCTTTTCTGAGTTTTCGAATCGTTTCTGGACTACTATCTTTTTATGTCTCAGGTCAAATTCATTTTTAGTTGCGGAATTTAGATGTAAACATTTTCTTGCCCATGAAAGTATTAGTCATATCAACATATATATATTATCTTACAATTACCACGCTTTACATAAATTAAAATAAGTATTCTATATGTTTTAAAGTACAAAATAGTATGTGCAAATTAAATTGTAAACCTGAAGTACTTTTTAAGTTGTTCATACTTTTGAACCTATTAATGTTTTTAATTGTAACAAAATTAGGCTGAAATAGTGATAAAAATATATTCTTTGATCATACATAAAAGTTTGATTATTTTTATGATATAAACACTGAAAGAATGTACTCGTTCATCTACTTTAACATTCAGGAAATAAAAAGCTAGTGAAAACTGCGAAATTTACTATGATTTAAATTTCGTAAATAATTTAAGAAGTGCAATGATTTGACGCAATATTATACAATGAACTTCTAGTTAAAGGAGTATTAGTTGAATCAATAGAATGGGAAAAACTGAAACACAAGTTTTTTCAGGTTCTAAACAAAGCTTTTAATTTTCTCTAATTAGAACTTAAGTAAGATCACAAGTGTTTATTTCCAAGTTTAGAAAATTAGCATGATAATGAAGAATAATTACTTTTCAACTGTCAACAGAAGCTGTCCTTGCTTTGGATAAAAGAACCACAACGATATCTTTTGTTTCCTTTCTTATGAAAGTATCTTCATTACAAAGCTTCTGACATAAATATCCTTTAAACGTGACAAACATTATGCGATGTTTTAAATATATGTATTAATGGATTTCTGTTTCTAAACTGGAAAAAACTAAGCAAGGTAAAGTGCCATAATTGCTTTTAAACGCCTGCCGGCTGTAATTAAGAAGCAAATGCAACAACTCTACCTCCCAGAATTAGGTTAAATTTGCCGAATTCTTATGCAATGTTTCTCGTTTTTTAAACAAGCTGACTGCTGTATGCAGCTCTTTAGCTAATTTGAAAGCTGTTGTTAAATTCTTTTCATAATTTTAGTTCTATAGGGTTTTTCTCTACCAAACTACTTCTACACATACACTTCTTCTAGATCCTACAATGAACCTGGCGAACTTTCGCACAGGCGTGAATAATTTACCAGCGCAGAAGAAGGCTGAATAGCAATCCTTTACTAAATCAAAGTTTACCAGAAAGGCACGATCTTTGTGCGTTACAAAACACCGTCAACTTGCGGTGGGAAACTTAAATGTAGAATATAATTCAAGTCGAATCTAAAATAGAATAGTGCTGGATTGACAAGTTAATTTACATCTAATAGGTTGACTCTCAAAAACATGACAGGCGTGATGATAATCCGAAATGGCCCAAAGACTTACTGACGTAACAGCGAGGTAACAACGAAACGCACGCTGGCTAGCGAAAACACGCTCTGAATAAACTTAGAGTTTTACCGTTTAAATATTCACTCCACTTAACTTCAAATTTACATCCTAGCGAGAAAATACAAGAGAAAGTTGGGAAGTTCAGGAAATGTATCAAAATTAAATTAAATTTGTTATGCAAAATAAGGGAAGCCCTACAACTATACCATTTTCTTCACATGCTAACATTAGTACGAGTAACATTTCTTTTCCACAGGAAATCATACTTCTCCCCTAGCCTCATAACTCTAATTTATTTTACTGTAATTAATTAATTATCTGCTTCATTAACTCTTTCAAAATACGTTAGAATGTTGTTTCGCAAAATGAAGTGTTCATTTGATAGAAAGGATAAAAACGACAAAATGTATCGTACTGAGGTGCATTCCATTCCCGTCATTAAAAGATGTACTAATTTTTCTTTGCTGAGGTCAAGATACAATGCATTTCATATGTGTTTTGAAAAAACGTGTTTCAGCAATAACTAATTAAAATCATGCTGATTTTAAAATGCTTTAAATACTTCTCGTTAGAAATTACGAATAGAAAATTATAATTGGATAAAACTAGTAATAGCGCACATAACACATGTTATTATAATATTCAACTACAGCAAATTCTTATTTTTGAAAACAATGTTTTATTAAAAATAACCCGCTGAGCTACTTATTATTAGTTAGCATCTTAGTTTCCTGCACTTCATAGTATAAGAGCAATCATACAATATGATGATAGCAACTGAATACAAACAACTAATTGATAACTAAAACACTCACGAAATATTAAATTAGTTATTTATTGCTGGACACTGTTCAAATATGAATGAACTAGGAGGAAAATGTTTGCTAATATGTCACCACTGCATTTATGAAGTAAAGAACAACTTTGTATTCTGTGTCTAAAAGTAAGAGCTTCATCGTAACAAATGATTTGTCTTGGGAATTGCGATATGTTTGCCTTAAAGATAAGAATATCATATGCGAAGAAGATTAAAATAAATTACGTGAGTTTCAACAACTAATGGATAAGCCTGAATAGGGGAAAATATAAAAACTTAAAACTGACACGTTAAATCTTTAGCTTTCTATTCATTTAAAAAAGTTCTTCTTAGTTGAAACTCCGACTAAAGAAATTTAGCTGTTTATTTTTATATCTACAAGTAATAGAAAGAAACAGTGGGTTCAGGAACAAGATCTCAACCTCGCAACTTCAGCTGTAGAGCCAGTTGACTTAATAAGAGATAGAGTGCTGGAATTTGAAAAGTGGATTCATAAGAGATTGGGCAATGAGGTCGAGGATTGAGAATCCATACATTTATTTATTTCCTTTAATATAATTTTAAGTTTTTCAAATACCACTTCCATTTATATTTTCTTTATATGTATGTAAGATGAAAAATATGTAAATCAGCTTTATAATTTAATTTAGTAATAGCTTCTTAATTCCTTGTTTTCAATTTGGGAATTCCCCCTTTATTCTAAAAGAAAAAAAAATAGTAACGTTTCTGACCTGCATCATTTCCAGATCAATTAAACTTGCATGGCTTGCGTAACGCTATGACACAGCTGATTCGGAACCTGAACTCAAAATTTTGCGAACTGAAACTTTTCTAACCTAAACGAAAACCTTCTTCTTGGCGAAATTCCCTGTTGGATAATTGCGTACTTTTAGCTTTAGCCTTTGCGATGCTTAGATGTCCTCTCTTCCTACCTCAATAATATTAGAAATGTAAATAATTTTGAATAGGCACGATTAGAGTGCCAATTAAATTGTGGCCACAGATGTCAATTGAAAACAAATCAAGATTTAATCTGCCTCGGCTGCCAAGTTCCATCTTCAGTATGCCATCTACGTTCTACACCATCAACATTTGCCACGTCCTTTTCTCTTTTTTATTGCATGCTAAAAAATATGTAAATAAGCTTTATAATTTAATTTAGTAATAGCTTCTTAATTCCTCTTTTTTGATTTGAGTATTTCCTCTTTATTCTGAAAGAAAAAAATTAATAACATTTCTGGACTGCATCATTTCCAGATCAATCTATCTTTCGCCGCCTGAGTAACGCTATGACGCAGTTGATTCGAAACCTGAACTCTAATCATTTTGAGAACTAAAATTTTTCTGACCTAAACCAAAACTTACCTTTTGGTAAGCTTCCATATTGGATAAATGCGCACTTTTAGCTTGAACATCTGTGCTGCTTGAACGCTGTCTCTCTTCCTAACGCAACAGTATCAAAACTGTAAATATTCTGTAAATAGACACGATTGCAATGTCAAGTGAATTGTGGCCACAAATATCAATTTAAATAAAAATGAAATTTAAAACCGTTTCGACTGCCAAGTTTCTTAGTCATTACGAATTCTATGTTCTAAGTATCAAGCATCTACTCCATCAGTATTTCTGCGTTTCTACGTCTGAGTATTCTCACTTCAGTAATTCTAAATTTTGCTTTTAACTCATATATATATATATATATGTATGTTTTTATTTTGCTTAAGTTCGTTCTCATGTTTGAATTTCAATTTGAATTCTCTTCTTGAATCATCTACTTTGTTAACGTTTGTTATACCAATGTATATTTAGTTCTTTAATGAACAATTCTCTATGCTAAGAAAAGTCAATTTTTACTAAACTATGATAAACATTTAATTTTAACAATGTTGATTAATTTACCCCGTTCTACCAAATACCATTGAGCAGAAAGACGTTATTTGGTATAATATTTTGTCTCTGGTACATAATAAATAGGCTTTCATACACCAGTTCTACTTTACTAATTTCTTACTGATCATTGTTTTTCTTTTTTATATACATGTTTCCGCATTAAATAGATCTGAAGCATTCAAATATTTCGTTGATCGGTGATACGTGCTTATATATCATTTTGAATTCCTTCAGTCGCCAACTGCTGTCTACTTATTTTTCTAATATAAAGTCTGACCTCATGAAAGTGGAGAAAAAGTCTTTATTTTAGCTGGTTTCGCCTCACTTCATTCTGCTCTGAAAGGAGCATTTAAGTTAACAGTTCACTGAAACTACGAAGCGTGGCAAATAAACAGGTAATCTCACTAAACTATTTTTAAATTAAATTTATATCCAACTAATGTGTTAGTTTGTCCTGACTCTAAATAACAATAATTTGTTCTGAGGTTAAATGTATCATTTTGGGAAATTTTAGATTCATTTTTCTACATCTAATTCAAAAATGGTGATCTAAGAACTTTCTTTAATGCTCAGAGCCTTGTCACATCGAAGGAGTGTGTCTGTTATATGAATCTTAATATAGATTTTCAAAGCTAAGCATACCGTGTCAGTAAACAATTGGTTTCTTAAATTGTTAATTAAAAACACGTAAGACGAATATGCATAAGGAAGGAATACCTTCGTAAAATATTTAGTTTGGGAAACTTACTCTAATATTCGTTACGTTTGGGCCAACGCGCGAAACCGCATGAAGTCAATCCGTTCGATAATATCTGAACGTGGGTCAAACTACCAAAGTTCAAAATGAATAAATAATATCTGGTGTTTCAAGAATATTTTCTATAAGGCTACCGAAGATTGTTATTTGATGCTATCGATATTCAGAAAGTTTCTCATAACGCATTAATTTTAAATTCAATAAATTTTATGTAGAGTTATCTTTGCTGCTCATTGCGCTTAAGAAAACAAGTTATGCAGATAAAGTTATACGTTTTCTGAAAATAATTATTTTATCCACAGTTTTAATCTCTTTTAGGCTGCAAAAAATAAGAGCCTGTATTTGATCGTGAAATATCATGTAAATTATTTACTAGCGAAAATTCTATAATAAGGAAACTAAATAGTTGCTAATTTAATTCTTCAGTTATATCTAGATGGTGGCTACTTATTGCTTTTAATTAACGATTACTGTGGACACAAGATTCAACTAAAACTGTAATGATTAACATAAAACTATATTTCTCCCAACCTGTGGGATGTTTTAAACGTAATTAATTAAAAAAAGGCTCTCAATTTCTTGTTGATAAGTATTGAAACTCTTTGTTATATTGGCTGGGTAACTGCTCCATCAGCTCTATGCGCAGCTATAAACCTAACTGACACGGACAGGAAAACGCTCAACTAACTTCCAACTCTTAACATCAGTAACAACGTCATGCGTTCATTTCTGCTCATTCATTTCTACAGGCAAGCAGCAACACTAGCGACCAGACTTCTACTAACAATCATATCGGCTACCCTTTTAGTTTAAGTTACGCAGCTTTCCATAAAATTTGCTCTGGACTGAGCAAATACGTGAGGAAACAAGGCATAAAGGATCAACATGTGCTAATTATTAGCAAAACTTAAACCAAACTGTCACAACGCAATCTACGCAATAATTTAGCTGACATATTTCTCAATATTTGTGCATCATTGTTTAAACATAGTGTTTAAGAAAAGTACATATTTTCATTAACTCTGAGTCTTTAATTTAGGATATCTTAATTTCTTAATATGGAAGTTGATACAAAGACAAATGCTGCTGCTAATTTCTCCTTCCACTTACGTATACGGTAATGAAAAGTATACTGCCTACTTTTTATTAAAAGACTGAATAACCTTATTTGAAATTCATAACGAATTTCTAGCAGGTAACAATGAGTATGTATGCCAAAAACCGTTTAGTTTAGAAAGTAATGCACTAAGATATCATCAGGAACTAAGCCACGAAGAGTGCGTTCACTCGGTCTTTCACATGATAAATAAATTACTCTACATCTCTTCTATCATAAGTCTTATGTTTATCTCAAGGTTCTTCTCTGTCAAAGTAAATGATTATTTTTATAAAAATGTATTCTAAAAAGAAGTTTCTGTATCACGTAATTTAATTTGAAAGCCCTCTTTCAAGTCCATAAGTTGCTAAAAGCGGTTACAAAAACTTTATGCAAAGTAAACCTTTAATCTCATTTGAAATTCGATGTTGGTAAGAAAAACTGTTTATGTTTCAAAACAGCCCTTGAACCTAACGAAAAGCTCTAAAATAATGTTCCCGTAAAGATGTGAGTACTTTCACAATTTCGTGAGACTGTAAAACATACTTTAGTGAATGCTGTTTTTTTGCTTGTTATGTCTTTGCTTCGTACAAAGAAAAAACAGAATGTAAGAAGAAGCACTTCTTTTCTTAATAACATTATACTTCACCTACTTGCAACAAATAAAGTTTTTATTTTTTTATTTCCATAATTCTGCTAGGAAACTGTAAACACTGAAAATTATTCTAGCTGAAAACTCAGATATAAATTACATTAGAAATACCAAGTAGTGTAACAAATGAGTTCTGACAATATCTGAAGTGAAAAGGCTTGTTTTAATTACAGTTAGAGACTGGGAATTTCTCTTACGTATACTTATTTTTCTGTTTTGAATTTCCATTCTGTATTAAAACTGTCTAAATAATTTTGGATTACTTTTGAAAGTGTTTACTTTTATATTTTCAATTGATTTTATCTTTAAATTCAGATTAATGAAGTTGCATTCTTTTATTTTGGCATCAAAATTCCATATGACCATATATGTATGCTGCTAAAATAAAACATCATGTTTTAAAGCTGAATAATTTTACGTAAAAAAAGTCACAAAAACTTGTCACTCGAAAGTCACTTGAAATTTTGCTGTCAAAAAGTAAGGTTATTTACAAAGTATATTGCAGCCTACTTCAGAGGCACTTAAAAGAGATATTCTATGTAATGAAACAAAATTCAACATTTTTCAGCTGGGTGAAAAACAGTGTATTTCAATTATTTCTCATAATATTTAATTGTAATGTTTAGTAAAACAGCTTTATCAGACATGAGCGATTTACTCAACAAAACTCATAAAATTTATTATGTGTTACATGCTTATCCCCAAAACCAAAATTAATGATAAATATAAAAGATATAAGAACTACTATAAAGGAATGAGAAGTAGGTAAGATTCGATTTCGAAAAAAATTATTGCATACAGTTGCAATCTAAGGAGCGTCTTAGATTGCAATCTAAGACGAAACATGAGTGAACGAAACATGAGTGTTATTATTAGTCTTGGCTTACATCTCTTAAAATGAAACGAGGATATTTATAGTAATTCAAGTGCATGTATCACATTTATAAAGTTAATCAAGGATATTATTATTGACTGAAAGGCATGCAGAGGGGAGATGAATGTTTTACTTCTTTTCACAGAAATGAATGCGTAACTTGCAGTAATAATTCCATACTTTATGGAAATTTTAGGTTTCGCTAATGGGCTGTTGCTACTACTACTAATGAATAAAGTGATGCTAGAATTGATTGGATGGGTAGGATCCACTGACTAATGAAAATAGAGATATTTAAATCTGGAAGACAGTATACCAAGCTCTCTGTATGCGTGTTTCATACCACTATTTTTGCTTAACGAGTTTCATGCTGTGATAGTTTGTAGGGTATATTTTAAGTTCATAACAGTTATTTTAATTTAATTGTGCTTTTCCTATCGCTCATTGTTTCAGCTTACAATTCCCTACCAGAAAGCGGTTTTAGAATCGCGTTGAATGCAAATAAGAAGTAGTTTTTATGGAAGGTTCAAGTTACTTCGAGAGAGAGAGCTAGGAATCCTGAGTAGCACGTGTTTGCTTTGGGGCTAAATCTCTAGAAGCTGTTACGCTCGGCCGTATATTATGTGCTTTTTATATTCGCAGGCTAGTTTAAAATTAAGGACCAACTACGTTAGATTTGTGTTAGCTTCGGCTAAGTCTCTTAGTTATTCATAGTTAGTTCTTATTTTGATTTCAAGCCCGAGTGGAGGCTTTATTTTAAGCCCGAAGAAAGGTGCCGACTGTTCATCTTATTTTGAGTGAAATAAAGGGTAGTTAACCCTTCTTGAATTTACGATTCCTGTTATTTGAACTAAGCGTAAGACTCATTAACATGCCCACTGGATGGTGGACACATTAGCATGTATTTACGGATGAATCTAGGTTTGACCTCCAAAGCAACAGTAAACGTTATTTGATTTGAAGAGGACTCGGAACCCGTTGTCATCCATCAAACATTCATGAAAGAAATATATACGGAGGCAGCAGTGTCGGCGTTTGAATTGGTCTCTATTTAGGTGGACGCACAGACCTCCATGTCTTTCCACGTAGAACCGTGAATGCTCAGGCCTATAGATGGTTGGTGCATATGTGATCCCTTATGCCGGTTCAATAGAGGATAATTTCTTGTTACAGGACGACAACGCTAGACCTCACGGAGCTTGCATCGCGGATGATTATCTCCAGCAGCAAACAATTCAGCGCATGGAATGGCCAGCTCGATCACCGGACCTGAATCCTATCAAGCATGTTTGGGATGCTATAGGAAGACGTAAAGCTGCTCTCAGTCCTCCTCTTCAGAACTTTCCGACACTTGCAACTTCTTTTCAAGAGCAATGGCTCTCACTTCCTACGGAAATGATTGACTGCATAATTGGCAGCATCGCCCATTGCTATATTTGTTGTATTTCTTCTAGGGGAGATCATACTCCATACTAAAGGTAATTTTATGCCAAACTGACACATCCGATTTGTTCATTTTATGCATATGCTAATTTCTATAACACCATAATTGTCTGATAAAATCTTTTTATGTTATTTAATACCTTGCTATATTGTGAATTAGTTTTATTAAATTCTACATGTAACCTTTTGAATAATCATCATTTTTGTGATTTTTCTTAATTAATGATAACCAGTGTATTTAAAACAATCTACTAAAAAATGCACAAATTCTTAGCCATAGATGATTCTTAAATGCTTTAAAATATAAGTATAAGGAATTTTATATTTCAGGCTGCTCTTTTACTGAAGCTGATTAAATACTACTTGCTGTTAAATCAGCGCTACCTTAAAATTCAGAATATATTCACTATATCGTGATCTTAGAGAAGAAAGTTTCATGCAAACTTTCTCTCTTAAGATTTCTACTAGAGCTAAATGAAGTGCACTGTTACCTACGAATTCGTTTAATACGTAGCTTAAAATGTGGGAATTTAGCATATGTAAAGTACAACTAGTGCATATTCATTAAATAGTATATGGGTGTTCTAAGTAATCTCAGGTATAACATGTCCCAATTTATTTATGCGTTAATTCTAAAGAAAACATCTATATGACTATACTGAACACTTAATACATTTTAATATTAAAATGCTTAATTTATTTATTTTCCTTTTTCTGTAGACTCTGCAAATCCATTAACTCAGTTTTATGGGACAGTCATCACGAATTTCACATTTAATGTAATATTTTTCACATTTATTTCTAAGATTACATGACAAGTTTTTAAACTATAGATATAATATAAAATTTTCTATTTTTGTATAATTTTTTTTATTCTTCATTGTATTAAAATTTCCAGTATTTAGAGAACTTTTGAAATTTCTCTTGTCGTTTTACCAACTCAAATTCATTCTTGCTTGTTATAGAAAGGATTACAAGTATGTCTAAGGACTAAAAAAATATGCCTTTCAACATGCAAAGAACTTAATATTTTCATATTTCGTTAATAAAGGGCAGTTAACACTAAAAAGCAGTTTGTTAAAAATATGTTGATATCTTCCTTGGTATCTGTTCGATAAGGAATATTTTTGCAATGGGAAATAATTTTATGATTTAACATTATTTAACATTTGGCATATAACACTGTTTTATTTGTGAGTTCTTCTGTTACCTATTAAAATTCATTCATAGCTACTTGCTTAACACTGTAAAAATGAATGCTAAATAGCCTCAAAATTTATCCAAAGGGGCTAGCCATCTGTTAGGCTGAAAATGGAGTATGTTTCCTTGTATTGTTTGTTACAAACATAACGGCTACCAGTGGCCGATCGATAAATTGCTAAACGATGACAGTTCGATCTAGGTTCGCCAGGCGAAAGAGCCATTTTCATGATTTTCCTTATTTGTAAGTATATACAAGCCAGTTTCCTTAGAAAGTCCTCCCGAATTAGGTAGATAGTCCTCGCTTGCTTTGCCATAATTAAATTAACCGAAATTGGGACTACATATATTTAACTATTAGTCCCAATCTCTTGCTGAAAAATATGCGAAGTCCGCAAGATTTAGAAAAACATGTAGTTAGAACTGAGGGTTAAATTTGAACAGGAAAAATCTAGAAATTTAAAATACTTTTATATGTACCAGGACCTACACTCATATTGCATATCGCACTTTGCCATAAAATTATAAAATAATCCTTTCCTGAATTCTTGAGCTATCGTATACATTGATTTTCTTGGTGATGTAATGTCTAGATTTCTTGGCTAGCATAAACTGCTATTAGACCTACTTCAAAGTCTGTTAGCAAATTATCATTAAGATTAGAAGATGAATACAGCAGGGAAAGGGTGTAAAACACCCTTCTATTGAACTTACATATTCACAGAAGGAAAGGTCTTTGTGCTTACAAATCCACCATCCACTTGTGGAGACAAAACTAAAACTAAATTAAATTTAAAGATAAGCTAGTTGTTCCAGATTGCACAGTTGATTTAACATAGCAGGTTGACTCAGAAACCTACACTGGCATGATATTAGGCTTTGGCGGAAAGAATGCAAAGCCGAGATTCAGAATTTAAACATCTGGTAGAAAAAACAATGAGCACACTTAGGAACAAAACACGCTCTGACTAACCCTTTTGGTTAATTCAGTTTAAATACACTCGCATTGATTCTACCTCATTTACATCCTAGCGAGGAAATGCGAGAGAAAGAAGAAATGACAAAAAAGGCTAATAAATTAAACCAAATATTAGTAAAAAAGAATATAAACCTCACAGTGAAATGATTGATTTTTCAACAGATGCTGTGATAGTCTTTCAATAGTTTGGAGCAGTAACAGATCACTTACATAAGATCCATAACAAAATTCTTCCCAAACGAAAATCATATCGATGGTAAAATATGATGGTATTCTGCATCCTAAGGTATGGTTCGATAAAACAAAGAAATTTATTGGGCTATATATCCTAAAACATAGCATTTGAAGGTTACTCTGCACTATCTGAAAACAACTAAACTTTGTCTTCCGATAAACTCTACAAGGGCTATCAATCTTTCATTCATATTAGGTCCATAAATATCAAAGCAAGTACTATCTGTCATGCTCCATCATATAGTGAAAATATCTTTTCTTTGAAACCTCTGTGGTGTCATCGTTTTGAAGTGTTGAGTCATTTATTTTACAGTAGTTGTCTTTGATTATTTATTGAAAACAATAACGAAACATGATTTAAAACAAATATTAATATCTTACGCGGAACAGTGCCGGATCAATTTATACATCTTATCATATCATCGTTCAGTTCCGTTCTGACTCTATTTTCCCCCCGTCGCGGGAAAAACAAACAGCAGTTTATCCCTTTAGGGAGTTATAGTTGGAACATCCTCCGGCCCGCGACGAAGGTGTTTATCATAAATTCAAATTCTTACAATAAAATAGTACATCTTATACTTTTACAAAATTTGTACCATACAACATAATATGAATACATTGTATATAAAGGACATTTTCATAATACTAGCTGCTACTATACACTTTATCTTACTAACTACCACAAGCTAAATAAAAATAGAAAGAAAACAATTATCATCATACAAAACTAACACAAGTAACAGATTTCAGTTAGTAAAGAAATACTAAATAGATACCTGAAAATTTCCAAAAAACAATCATTCATCAATCTTTCCAAGTTCCAAAGGATATAACATTTGGATAGGCCTTTTTATTACACCTGAAGAAGTTTTTACTGTGATACTTCTTACCTTGTTATCACGGCCTCTGTGCAACTCCATCACCTTTCCCAACTTCCACAGCTGCCGAGGTAGTTTGTCATCCCCTATCAAAACTACATCATTTATATTAAAATCAGTGGTTGTATTAACAGGTTTGAAACAATTTGCACCTTTTAATTGGAGAAGATACTCTCTTTTCCATCGTCTCCAAAAATCATTTAAAATTTTTTCTCGATATAAATATCTTTTGATTAAAACTCTTTTGTTACTTGCAATATGTTCTTTAACATGACCAGCCTGGTGCGGTAAGGATGTTAACCGTTTTCCAGTTAGGAAATGAGCAGGAGTGAGAGGGAATGGTTCTGATGGATCATTGTAAACGTAAGTAAGTGGTCTAGAGTTTAGAATAGATTCTATTTCTGTCAAAATAGTTTGCAATTCTTCAAAGGAAACTAAAGCCTTTCCTAGTACCTTTCTCAAAATACCTTTTGTCATCTTCACCATTCTCTCCCAGTATCCACCCCACCAAGCTGCTCTTTCGACGATAAAATGCCATGTTATTCCCTTCGTACCAAAATAATTTTGTACAGATGGATCAATGATATTTGCATATAACTTCTTCAGTTCTATATCTGCACCTTTAAAAGTTTTGGCATTGTCAGAATTTATAGTTCGGCAAACACCTCTTCTTGAGACAAAGCGACGAAATGCCAGAAGGAAATGTTCAGTGCTTAGGCTAGAAACAATTTCAAGATGAACTGCACGTGTGACTGCACAAGTAAATAAACAGATGTAAACCTTGTCTCCACCTTTCGTAAACAAGGGACCAGCGAAGTCGGTGCCAGTGATTTCAAAGGGATTTGCTTCATGAATTCTGTCCGCTGGTAATGGAGCAATCACTTGAGTGCCCCTTTTAGCCTTGAATTTCCTGCAAACGAAACAGTTATTCAAGCACGACTTTACAGCTTGTCTGCCTCGGATAATCCAATAATTTTCTCGAGTTTGAGTGAGTGTATCTGAAACACCAGCATGAAGCAAGTTCTCATGCTCTCTTTTAATTAACAATTCAGTGAATTTAGATTTTCTTGGAATAATCCATGGATGCTTTTCTTGAAATTTAAAATCAGAGTGTTGTAATCTACCACCAAGACATATAAGTCCTTCTGCGGTTAGAATAGGGTTTAAACCATATAGTTTGGAATCGGAACTAAGTGATTCATTTCGTGTCAGTTTAATAAAATCCTTTTCAAATTCACTTCGCTGTGTAAAACGAATCCAATAGCGTTCAGCACTTGCAAGTTCTTCTGCAGTTAGTGTTGCTTTAAACTTTTCAGAATTCTTCTTACAGTTATTAATAAACCGTAAGACGTAGGCAGTGATTCGAAGAACCTTAGATAAGTCACTGTACCTATGCAAATTTAACAAGCCATCGGTACGTTCAGCATATGCTGGTAAGGCAGTACAGCTCCCTTTTATCTCCGTTTCTGCTTCAAATGTATCGATATCAGCATTCGGTATTTCTTTAGTATTTAGAACATCAGCTTCTATTAACCACGAGGGTCCCCTCCACCATGTTTCATCATTAATTAAGGAACGTGCACTTACTCCTCTAGTAAGTTTATCCGCTGGATTCAGTTTTCCGTTGCAAAAATTCCAATTCGATGGATTAGTCTTTTCTTTGATTTCCAACACTCTATTGCGGACAAATTGCTTCCAATCGTTTGCAACACCTCTAATCCAATGTAGACATATTGTGGAATCTGTCCACATGAAAATGTCACTTTCTTTCAAAGAAGAAAACGTGGATCGTATATAATCAGCTAATCGTGCGGAAATCAAGTTTGCTAATAATTCTAAACGTGGCAAGGTCACTTTCTTCAGTGGAGCTAGACGACATTTTGAAATGATAAAACTTGTCGTACATTTGTCATGGTATCTAACCTTGAAATATGCGACCGCACCGTAAGCTTTTGGGCTTGCGTCAGAAAATATATGGACTTCCAGCTGCTGAATCTCCAGCTCATTAAAATATGGTCGAGGTATGACAAGCCTCTCAAGCTCGGTTACTTCATTGCACCACTTCTGAAACATAGACTCCAATTCTGCTGGAATATTTTCATCCCATTTTAAGCCCTTTTCCCACAGAATTTGCACTATCAATTTAATTCTAACACTGAATGGTGTAATTAAACCTAATGGATCAAACAACATGCCACATGCACTTAACACTATACGTTTTGTTGGTGTCGCATATTTAATTTTAGTAAATTGGTTCAGATCTATCTTCAACGTGTCCTTATCATTGTCCCAAATTAATCCTAATACCTTTAACGGTATATCTGTTTGATTCGTCGGTGTCCGACATTCCATTTGGGCTTCTTTCCATCTTTCATTAAGGATCGCTGAATTAGAAGACCATTGCCTTAAATTCATGTTCGCTTCACTCAATATGAATTTAGAGTCTCTTGTTAAAGATACCGCTTCTTCAACAGTTGATGCCCCACTTATTAAGTCATCAACATAAAGATCTTTCAAAATAAAACAAGCTTCATTGTGTGAATGTTCATATTTCTTTAAATGGAGTCGTATAGTTGCTGTCAAAATAAAAGGACTGCATTTGACACCAAAGGGAACACGTGTCATTCGTAAAATTCTGATATCACGACCATTGAAATCAAGTTCGGTTCCCCCCTCATTTCTCCACAAAAACTGCAAAAACTTTCGATCCTCCTCAACTATGCCAATCTCTAAAAACGCTCTTTGAATATCAGCACAAAATGCAATTGCGTGATAACGAAATCTTAGAATAATCCTGAGCAAATCTGGATTAAGGTTAGGACCACTCTCTAAACAATCATTGAGCGACTGCTCATCTCTAACCTTTGACGACGCATCATACACAATTCTAACCTTCGTACTTTCCTTTGATTCGCGTACTACAGCATGATGAGGCATAAAATACCCAATTTTTCTAACATCATCTCCATGAAATGCAACTTGCTCAATAATACCATCCCTTAACTGCTCATTAATTATTTCTTTATAACGAAAGTACAGATGCGGATCATGCCTAAATTTGTTATTTAAGCTTATCAAACGTCTTTCTGCAACTTCATAATTACTGCTCAATGTGTTACAACCCTCCTTCCATAATAATTTAGTTTCGTACCTCCCATTTTTAAACGTGGTATTTCTTTCAAACATGTCTATGACATCTGCAACTGATCGCGAAATTTCCTTCTCCTGATTTATTCCTATAGCCTCCAAATCCCACAGATTCCGAACTCTTTCAAATTCTGTTTCTTCCTTCACGGAGATATGATTTACACAAGTCTTATCAGAATCATAATTTCCATGATCATCCGATCCCATTTCCTTACCTTGGATTACAAACCCAAACAAACTATCCGTAATTACTAAACGTTTTCCTAATCTTATGTTTCTTTCATACAAAATTTCCCAAATGTAATCTGAGCCGATCAACATATGTATCTCTTTCGTATTTCCAATGTCGGCCAATTCTATTCCCTTACTTAGAGCCATGTTTCTAACCCACTTTGAAGGAACTTCTATGTGATCATGTGTAATCGTATCAATTACTACTGCCTCTATGCTGAGTTTTTTACTAGGGTTGATTCTATTCTGCAAATCAAGTTGAACTATGTTATACTGCTGTTTAGGTTTACGCTCGCTACCAAACCCATATATTTCAAACGTTTCACATCTGGTAACCTTCAATCCTAACGAGTCGGCAGTTTTCCTTCTTATGAATGTTCTGTTGCTCCCGCCGTCTATTAACACCCTCAGCATTTCGCTTTTTTTATTTGTTTTTACTATGGCGCTGAATGTTTGCAATAAAACCGGGGACTCTCCTACGCTCTCGGATTTGTTTACAGATTCCCTTTTACTTCCTCCGAAGCAATGCATTGACTGTACGGTAGATAAATTGCTGTCCGTTTCCTTATTTGATTCGACTGAATTATTTGTCGGTTCAGCCTTATCGCATATTAAATAATTGTGAGGTTTTTTACATATTTTGCACAGCTGGTCTTTTTTCCAGCAAAATTGTGATGTATGTCTACGTTTTAGACAAATGTAACATCGGCCTTGTGTTTTTAACGAATTTCGTTTTTCGGTTAATGGTAAAGGACATTTCTGAGTTACGTGAGATTTATCCGAACAGAAATTACATACTTCATTCGCTACGGCTGTTAAAGCAGCCGCTGTTGGAATGCGCGCCTTTGAAATATTTCGTTTTGAGTCTACATAAAATTTATTCTGATAATTTTGACTCGCTCCTCTATTACTAAAAGGAATTTCATTTCGTTTGAAGTTTTTTGAATCTGATAATAAAGACGACGCTTCTCTTATTTCTACCTCCTTTCTCAAAAACTCAACTAAGTGTTCTATATCAAATGAGTCACGCGATTCGCGTTGTCTATTGTAATACAAATTTAACTCTTCTGGAATTTTCTGTAGTATTACTGGGCAAAGTAAACTACTATAAGTGCCTGCTGCAACACCTAAAGACTTCAATGATCGAATTTGAATTTCAATCGTATCATACATTTTTCGCAATGCTGGAACGTTCGCGCATGTCTTAACGGAATCAATCAACAACAGTTTATTCATGTGCGAGCTTATAATCAAATCTAGCCTTCCGAATCTTTCTTTTAACAACTTAATTGAGGAATCATAATTTTCGTTTGTTAACGAAAATCCCGAAACTGCTGACAAGGCAGTACCTCCTAAAAATGTTTTCAGATATGAAAACTTCTCAACCTTGCTTAAGGAATTGTTATTATGAATAGCCACCTCGTAGGAATTCCAGAAATCCAACCAAGAACTACAATCACCATAAAACTTCTCAATACTTAATTTCGGAAGCTTAACTACACTACTTTCGTTTCTTACTACGCGTTGTTCCAACCTAACATTTTCATTAACCCGAATTTCATTTTGCGAAACCCAGTTAAAAGTACTTTCTATTTGCCTATCTATTTTCGTTTTCCATTGAATACCGCGTTCCTGATATTCTTCACTCTCAGCAATTTCGTTTTCTAACTCATCTATACCGATTATTGCTTCTATTTCATTATCTAAACCCTTAAGATTCTTTATCTTTTCAATCAACTGGTTTCTTTGATCACAAAGATCATCAAGCTTTTGTTCTTTACTATAAATTTCACTTAAAGGTTTATTTATTGCATCTTCAATTTTTGTCAAAAGATTACAAAAAAGCTGTCTAATGCAGTTTCGTTTCTGCCTTAACCTTTCTACTCTTTTCACCATGTTTGCATAAACTACTTCTGTTTTCAAAACTAAATTTCAAATTAATTTACAACAACGAAATAATCAAATCACCACTATAAATTCAAAATTTCCTATCACATACAAATTCATAACACTTCAAGACTGAATCTAAAGGGACCTACCTCAATTCCATGGTCGTGAATCAGAAACTTTCAAAACAAAGGAACATTCCATCAGAAGGTCAGCGTTGGTTTCATCACGTCCGGCTCACCACAAAATTGTGGTGTCATCGTTTTGAAGTGTTGAGTCAATTATTTTACAGTAGTTTTCTTTGATTATTTATTGAAAACAATAACGAAACATGATTTAAAACAAATATTAATATCTTACGCGGAACAGTGCCGGATCAATTTATACATCTTATCATATCATCGTTCAGTTCCGTTCTGACTCTATTTTCCCCCCGTCGCGGGAAAAACAAACAGCAGTTTATCCCTTTAGGGAGTTATAGTTGGAACAACCTCATTATGATATAAATAAAAAATTCAAAAATATTTCATTCCATGCATATAACCTATTTAATTGTCTTCTGTTCTATACTAAGCTGCTGAAATACCATGCATTAATCACCCCATGCAATGACACATTCTGTAGGAACGATTCCCTTTATGCATTCTTCTATAGCATTTCACTATACAAATGTCCTTTAACATTCACTCTCCTCAATAGTTCACCTGATCCTGGTGGAGGTACCTCAAATATGTTTTTGGCGGTTTTTAAATTGTTCAATTTAAACATTGTTCTGTTTTTAAGTGTAAATTCTCTTCTACGGTGTTTGAGAAAAAAAAACCTTTTACTACTGATTATACTAGGCGTTTCAGAACTATTGTTCATAAATGGGTTTGGAGGTCTGGAATACGATATAAGCATATAATTATGTAAGAACTTAGAGTCGCATGCCCATTCCCGAAGTTCAAATGTTTCATACACCAAGCTTTTCATGTAGCCGAGGAAAAAAATCAATAGGGACAGTTCTGGGGAACGGAAAAACGTACGTTCAGCGTCCTTTTGAGAAATAACGTACATCCTGACGTTCAGCGTCCTCTTGAGCATCGGGATTGCTCATGCGATCCCACGTTGCTACATGATTATTGCCTGTTATCATGTTCTGGGCCTTGGACCTCCAGGCACATTCGTGAACAATAATTCTGATGAACTCTGTGTGTTTATATATATATATAATATTAGATATATAATATATCTATATATCTGATTAGATTATATATATACTTGTGTACAATTTTTAATAAGAAAATTTGCTTTCAGATAAAAGCAAAACGTTAAAAGTAATCATAATCTGTAAAATAGAACTACGCTGGTGTGCAAAACTTAAGCAACAGCAGGGTTTTTTGCCATAACTCCACAAGAAATCAACTGAGAGACATGAAATACAGAAATGAAGGAGAGTATTATGTACGTAAAGGATGCCGAAAGCATCGGACCTCAAAAAGGAATACAATGCATACGGTACGGAATCAAACAAAAACAAGCTTTATTGAACGCATAGTATCGTGACTCATGATTGTCTATCCAAGAGGAAGAACAACAAGCAGATGTTCCTTAATATGGGATATGCCCTTCCCTCACTGCAATGGTTGCTTCGCACCGTCTCGGCATACTCAGAACCAGCTGGTGCAACATTTCTTGCGGTAGGAGTGCCCATTCCTCAATCGGCATCTGTTTGAGTTGTTGGGTGTTCTCCGGAATATGTAAGCGTGCTGCAATGCGTCTCCCCAAAGTATCCCACACATGTTCGATGGGATTTAAATCTGGGGAGTACGCTGGCCAATCCATTCGAGTGATATCTTCAGTTTCCAGTAGCTCCTCAACAGCAAGAGTCCGATGCGGCCGTGCATTGTCATCCATAAATATTAAGTCTGGGCCAATGGCACCTGGGAACAGACGCACATGGGAAAGGAGTACCTCCTCACAATAGCGATCCCCGGTTACAGACCCTCTGTCGAAAACGTGGAGCTCAGTTCGCCCGTTCAGCATAATGCCTTCCCAGACAAGAACTCCAGGACCACCGTTAAGATATCTTTCCTTGATGTTACTGGGATAAAACCGGGTCCCGACTTCTTTCCAAATCAAAACGCGTTGAGAATCGCTTCTGGTACTGAACCTACTCTCATCCGTAAAGAGAACACGACTCCATTGTTCAGTTGTCCAGTTTTTGTGCTCTCTGCACCACTGTAAACGGTAGCGTCGGTGGCCAACTTTCAACGAGAGGCAGCGTTCAGGACGGCAGGCGAATAGGCCCCCTTTGTGAACGCGTCTGGCTACAGTAAACTGCGACACTTGTCACCCCGTTGCTGTACAGAGTTGCTGAGCAATGGCGCTTGCTGACTGCTGTCGGCCTCTTTTCGCCTGCAGGACAATATATCGGTCTTTCCCTGCAGATGTCGTCCTCGGGCGGCCCCCACCAACCTTTCTAACAGCTGTACCTGTGGTTTGGAACGCTTTCCAAGCGCGCGAAACGACACTCTTGTTGATTCCGAACTTTGCAGCTACACTAGTGACAGTACGCCCCTCCTCCAGCTTTCCGATCATTCTTCCACGTGTGAAGTCGTCCAGGTGATTTCTTCTAGCCATATTTCACGAATTGACTCCCTGGCACTTGTTTTGAATATGTTGAATTGCGTCTCCGTTCTTCCTTTTATTCTACTGTTGAGCTGCGCACGCCGACATCACGCATTTTGTGTACGCTGACGTTTGCCTCTGACGTTTCGTTCCTGATATTTGCATACGCATGACGTTTAACTGACTTATGCGTTCACTGTACTGATCTCCAGACCTTTTTTTCTGCAATTTCATGGCTATCTGCTAAATGTTTACATTGTTGCTTAACTCGTAACAGGGAAAGTGAAAAAGTTGAATATAACAGGGAAAGTGAAAAAGTTGAATATAAAATATCATCATGATATTTAACTTAGATGGGTTCTTTGAACATTTTAGTCTGAAAAGAAAATATGTTTTTACACTTTAAAGTGAAATTAAATTTTTCACAGAAAATTTCAACATAGCCTTAAATTTTTCGATGAAAATCATATGCTGCACTAAATTCTATAAAACTAAAAATAAGAATGCATCTATTTTGAATTAACTATTTTATCTATATTATTTAATATTTAAAGCAAATTTTAACAGAAGAAAATTGTATGTAGCACAATACAGATAAATTTTGACAGTACCTGAAATATCAGTATCTCACTGATTTTCTGATAGTAAACAATTTAGTTTTCGTCTTCTTTAGCACATTCATTACATAACTTTTGCGTGCATTCCAAACAAACAGGGTCTTGGCAAGATAAACATAAATATGCCGTCTTTCTTTTCTTGCTTGGGAATACAGACGACACGTTTTCCTTGATTTTAATTTTGCTTCTTTTGTGCACTGCTCCACATCCTTAGACTCAGCTTCTTTTCCTAAAATCCGCTTTATCGTCAGGCGCAATTCTCGATTTATTCTTGGATTTTTCACTCTCGTGTGTAGTAGTGGTTGGACTAATTCTCTTGCTAATTCATTCAAAAACACCATTCTGGTCATAACAGGGTTTTGGTAATAACCTTGGTGCAAAATATATGCGTTTACTGTACTCATATCTACTAACCGGTAGAAAGAGCCATAGGCCAACGCATTGTTCTCCTACTACAGGAATGGACAGAACATTTTTCATCATCACCACCTTTTTTTCTGTTATAAAAGGCAATTATTTCAGGTTTCTGTGTTTCCGAATCTATTTCTATCGAATAATGCAATGATGACATCAAAACCACTGCTCGCCTTTTCTTTGGAACAAATGAAATCAAGGTTATGTCCTTAGTAAATCCATACAATGTTGAATTCTCTTTTCTTGACTTACATGGAAGAAAATCTTCTTTCGGAATTTCTTTTTTATTTTTTTCAACAGTTCCAACGTATGTCATTCCATTTTTCAACAATTCTGTGGTAAGTTCTATGGAAGAAAACCAATAGTCTGTTGTTACATTCCTGTTCGTATTAAAAATTGGTTTGCTCAAACGCAGAACAGCTTGATTTGGTTTGCTCAATTTTTTCCAACTCTCTTCTACGCTAATTCCGTCAGAGTCTTTTCCACAATAAAGATATGCATTGTAAGCATAATTATTCCTGGCATCAGTCAAACATATAACTTTTAATCCATATTTCACAGGCTTTTGGGGCATATACTTTTTAAAGCGACACTTTCCTCAGAATCCAACAAGCATTTCATCAATGCAGACGCAAGTGCCTAATGTGTACGCTTTCTGGGAGTTATAAATGAATAAATTCATCATTTCAGAAATAAGTGCTGCCGGATCAGATTTCTTTCGTTCTTCCCTATCATCGCAAATTTGAAAGTAAAAATTTAAAACGTTTCATTGACATAACTGCACGAAAAATATCGCGGCCAGTTCCATCCGTGGCAAATAAACATTCAATATCTTCATGATTGGATTTGAAGACTGATGTGTAAATAAGTAAACCTAAAAGAGCTCTCAGTTCATTAACAAAGGTGTAGTCAATTTCACCTTTAATCGGACCACATATATTTTTTATTTTTCTTTCAATTTTTAGATTTGTCCATTTCACAATTATGCTTAAAAGTTCGTCAGTAAAAAGTAGTTGCCATACTTTTTTTGGATCTGAATTATCAATTTTTCAATAAGGTCTTAGCCCAGGAAGTCTTACGATATTGTGAGCTGGTCTTCTAACGTTTCGATTTGGTTCAACGGATGACCATTTGAACCGATTTTTTCCATAGTATTATTTTACGGAATTAGTTGTTTCTAGATCAGAGAAATCATTGCCGTCTGCAGAAAATTCAGAGTCTGTTGAATGGACACTTTCGCAGAAATTTTCTTCACAGTCATTATATTCACTAAATCACTTCCAACTTCGTCTAGAATTTTTTCAGTTCTTCTGCATAACGCGGATCAGAAGGATAAATGAACCTCCGCGGACCTAACTTCAGAGCCATATGTTCACTCTGCCGAAAATTGTAACACTGAGAGGGAGGTGAGGTCTCACAGACCGCTTTAGAAGAATTCCAACAGATACACTTGCCAAAGCATTCCGATAAGAAGCGGTCAGAAAGAAGGTCACGAAACGTGAAGCTAGGGGAAGAATCCATTCAATTGGACAAAGCATGCAATAGGGGTGATGGGAGGAACATGTGGCGCTGTCCGTCAGACCGCACGTCCCCAGTTACGGGTTAAGTTTTGCACACCAGTGTATTAATACTATTTATCATTTTTATTATTAGCGTTTAAAAACATAGAAATTTCCCAGTTAACATCCATTTGGGAGATACGTAGAGTATTTTGGTAGTGTTATTTGAAAATCAGTTATTTAAAAACATAAAAAGTAGAATAGGTTTGGTACATCTCCTCACTTCAGTTAATCATCATTACCTAGTTATCGGAGATAATAAAATAACAATATTCGTTCTCCATTTACCTTTTTCTATAACTTTTACAAGTTATTTTTCCCTCCTTCCAGCATGCCTTCGTGGTGTAACGGTAGCACACTCAGCGCGTTTTTCAGAGGTCCGGGTTCGAGTTACGACGAGGGCGTTGTATATTTTTCATATCTCCAGAATCTAAAATCCTAATGACTCTACAAATGGCGTCCACACTAAAAGGTGGTGGACAATAACTCGTCACCGCCAGGATTTGTCGATATGGGTCCCCTAATCTCCATGTCCTCCTTTAAAAGGGGAATTATGTAAGTTATTTTCTACCTCCTTCCAGCATGGCTTTTTCGTTTAACGGTAGCACACTCGGCGTGTATGCGAAAGATCCAGATTCGAGTCCCGGCGAGGGTATTCCGCATTTTTCACGTCTCCAGCACTCCAGTATCAAAAATTCTAATGACTCTACACCTGAAGCAATTATTCCAGTAAAAAAGCATTAGAAGTTAGAAAGTGATAATTACGCAGCGAAAGCTCTCACGACGTCCAAGATGGCTACCTCTGAAAAAGACCAATATTTCTGAGATCATAATTAAATAATGGTACTGAACATCACTGATAGTCGCGTGCTTTCTCCCACAGAAGACTAAAATCATTTCAACTGAGAATGTTCGTCATAGGACGCTGTTTCATTAAATTGCAGAAATATGTTTCGAGCCTAAATTTTTAACTTCTTCCTTTTAACTAGAATTTATATTTTTTACGGCTTAATATTAAGTAAAAACTTTATACTTTTTACGACAGAAAAGTGTTGGTCAGCTCCAAGGAATTTATTTAAATAAACCTATATTAATGAAGCTCAAACTAATATGGATGTAAAACATGCTAGTATAAAAATACAAATTTAGGCCAAAACCTCTTTTGTCGGCAAGAGTTTTAATTAAGAAGTTTAACCTAAGTTTTAAAAATCTACTCCAAACCTCGAAAATCTAACAAATTATAAATTTTTCTATGTGCAAATTGAAAAGTAGCAACATTCTTCTCCATAATTTAAATTTACAACATGAAATCTTGACATATACGACTAAACGAAATTAAACAATGTATACATTTTAAATTATATTTTAAAATTAACTTAAAAATATCAACTTCAAAGTTGAAATCTGACACAGAAAGCAAAGCAGAAGTTATGATATGAAAGAAAGACAGTTTGATATTAAGAGCTAGGGATTCTGATAAACAAATAGTTCAAAACAGTCGATGTGGCACAGCTTTAAAGAAAAAGATTAACTTTAGTTTCGCCTGTGATATTGACTCAAAGATTTTTCCTAACAAGGCAGCCGAAGTAATTACATCATGAAAGAACGGAGTTTCAGGTTGATCCACATCTTAATTTTCGACCGAGGAATCCTATCCATCCTCTAAAGCTGCTAAACATCTGTGCCATCCTTTATAATCAAGCGGGCATTCTTTTTAAGAACCTCTCAACGTTTAGAAAATATCTCCCTGTGCACGGTAGAAATATTTAAATGAACCATTCTAAATCACATTTTTTTTTTATATTTGAGAATAAAGAATGCTAAGACGAGTAACTTCATCCCTGCTCTTACTAGGATACAGAAGTTTTATTTGATCAATTGATTGAGTATTCACCATTAAAAAGTTTGTAATACAGGTAATACTGGTATGTTTTGTGTGATGTTTCTGCTTTATGAAATAGCTTTAAGTATCCCGAGTAATAAACTTTCTGAAAAGCATTGCCTGATCAAGTTTTAGAAATCTAAACTCTTAAAAAGAATTTTAAAGATGTAGAGACATTAGGTATTTTTTTAAAGTAGGACATGTGAAAAATAAGCAAAGCCCTCGCCTGGAATCGAACCCTGTTCCTCTCGAATACTCGTCAAGTATGATTCCAATTACACCACGGAGGCATGCTAGAAGGCTGGAGAAATACCTTATAAAGATAGATTACATTAATTTTCCTGCAAATTTCAAATTTATTTGTAAACCTTTCACAGTACCTAAGGTATCTGAGTAATTGCATGAGGCGAAGCAATAATCACATAAAAATATGAGGAATAGTAATTCTGTAATTCCAAAATAATGGGTGACAGAAAAAAAGCTATTCTTATTTTTGTAACTAGCACTCGAAATTACATAAATTACGTATACATTTAACAAATTCACTATTGATCAGCGTTTCAGAAATCACTACGTCGATATGCTACTTACTGCTTTCAGGTTAAGAAAGAAATGCTTTACCTGCCAGAATGTTATGCTTTTAATTTTTTTATTCCTTCTGTTTTTATTGGCTTCTGCTTGACAATACAGCAAAAAAAAGCAAGGTATTGGTAATTCTCCCGATTACTGTAGGTTGATGCATACGGTTTTAAATGTTTTTCTCCAATGTAAGATAAATATGAACCAGCGTTCTTTACTAGGTGTTCCCTTAATGTGAACATTTATTTATTCAGATAGTTCTGCAGTGCTTTGCCATAATTAATTAAAACCCTCTGAGCGGTGCAGGATTTTAGATCCGTCATGGAGACCGGTATTTAAATAGCATTTATTAATTGTATTTTTATAATTAGTTAATTTAGTCTGTATTTTCATAAACTTACATTCATTAGGATGATATTTACATTATTGAAGAAAGTAAGAAAGCAAAATATCTTAAATTATAAGCTAATATATGCCAAGTAGCAAAACTTCTGATGACTGGATGAAGCCGGTCATAACGCTCAGAGGGTTAAACAGCTGTATATATATTTTTACGAATTATTTTTGTTCCATGAGAGAATAATTATCTATAATATGGTATGATGTGCATTAAAGAATAATATCAACATATCTAGTTTAAAATGCTTTAGAGAATTATAAAAAATATCCTCCATTTTTACCGAAACCAATGAGCCAACGCTTAGTGCTAAATATCACATGCACTTCATTTTTTCCCTCACTTTTCCTTTCATAATCCAATCGTCTGTAGATTACATAAAATATTACCTTACTTATATCATTAAAATCATTAATTATTTACTTGTATAATCATTGTGCTTAAGTATTTAAGTACATTTACTTTACTTTTGATTGTTAGTATTTAGAAATTGAATTCGATTGCTAGTATTTAGAAATCGAAAAAAGATTTGTAGCAATTCTTTTTTTTATAAATAATTATTTAGTCTTTGATATTATTTGACACTTTTTATCGCACTGTGTAAATTAACTTTATTTTATACTATGAATTCAAATAAGCGTCTTTCATCAATTGAAAACCCAATTTGACTGCACTCTTTTGTAAATTTCATGCAACGCTGACTTCCAACAACAAAATTTACTGTTTCTTTTTAAACAATACTCATTCATATTTTCTCTTTTAATGTTTTGAATAAGACCTGAATTTTAAGTGAATTTTATTCTTCATTTCTTTTTAAACGATACTCATTCATATTTACTCCATTGATATTTTTAATAAGACCTGAATTTTAAGTGAATTTTAATCTTTATTTCTTTTTAAATAGTATTCATTCATACATTAATGGAGTAAATAGTATTCATTTACTCCATTAATGTTTTGAATAAGACCTGAATTTTAAGTGAATTTTAATCTTCATGCATACTTTATTCATTTCACTACAAATGCTAAATTTGAGCTGGTATTCACTTTATTTTACTATAGGGTGTCTGCCGCAAACATCGCGGCAAATACATCACGGAAAAAAAAAGCAAAGTGTGGTACAAAACATCGTCATCGAAAATAAAGCGATTCCCAAAAACTTTACAATTTATAAACTTCGTAATCGAAAATATCAGGGTGAAAAATGAAGCACATATAAATCATCACATGAGGATATCATGGCAAACATGCGTTTTCTGTCTTTAGAAATTCACATAATGATTTGTGGACGCAAGAATGGATGAGGAAGATTTTTATTTTTATATTTCACACTTTTGAATTAAGTAATAAATTTTTGCTGAGAAAATTTAGAAGGAAAATAAGTAGAAAAAACACTAGTACCAGGTGTAGTAGTTAATAGAATTTTAAACTTTTATAGTTAAATAATAAATGCTATTAAATCATTAATCTTTTCTATAATGTTTAACTGTTAGTTTTTCATGAACCATATAGTCTAAAAGTGATTAAAAAAAGGAAAATGAGTGACTGTACATAGTTACCTCTATTAAAATTAATTAACTATGAAATTATAAAACTCTGTTAACTTCTACAAGTAGTATTAATTTTCTACTCATTTTCAGTTTTTGAATGCTTTTCTTCTTATTTTTCAAAAATAGCTATTAGTTAATTCAAAATATAAATGTAAAGTATTCCTCATTCCTTCTTGGGCTCACAAATCATTATGCGAATATGCATTTACTCTTTTTAAAACCTGAACAGCGTGTGTCTGCGATGCTACTGTCATGCGGCGCTTGTAGGTGCTTTATTTTCTATCACGATACCTTCGACAACGATATTTTTAAAATCCGAAGTTTTAGAACGGCTTTTTTCTCGAAGACGTTTTCTTCCGCGATGATTTTTGCTAGAATGTTTTCGCCTATAACCTTGTTAGAGTACACTTTATAGAGTCATTAGGTTATTTAGAAGCAGGAGAGATGAGAAATGAGCACTGCCCACGCCGGAAATCGAACCACAGACCTCTCGGTTACGCGTCGAGCGTGCTGACGACTATTACCACGAAGGCATGCGAAGAAGTGAGAGAAGTACCTTATATACTCCCCCTTTTGAAAGGCGACTGGGGTTCAGGGGACTTAATCGCTAAATCCTGGTGGTGGAAAATCATCATCCACCGCCTTTTTAGTTCGGGCGCCAGTTGTAAAGTTATTTGGAAGCAGGAGTCATGAGAAACGAGCAACGCCTTCGCCGGGACTCGAAACACGGACCTCTCGGTTACGCATCGAGCGTGCTGACCACTATACCACGAAGGCATGCGAAGAAGGCGGGAGAGATACCTTATATACATCCTCTTTTAAAGAGTGGCCCGTATTCGCCAAATCGCGGTGGTGGAGAATCCACCACCATTTTAGTTCGGGCGCCACTGTAGAGACATTAGGTAATAATTATCATAGTCGAAACTTAAGAATCTGTTAAATGTTTTAATGTCAGAATAGAAACAGAGCTACGAACAACTAAATGCAATGTTTTCCTATTTTATATTTCTAAGTGGTGGAAAAATAATGCAATTAAATTTAGACAATTGAAAGGTGTACAGACATTAGGTATCTTTTGAAAGCAGGAGCGATGAAAAATGAGCATCGCCTTCGCCGGGACTCGAACGATAGACCTCTGGAATACGCGCCCAGCATGCTACACCACGAAGGCATGTCAAGAAGGCGGGAGAAATACCTTACAACTTTATCCGTTATTTTTTAAAATGCGTTTCTAAATCTTTTTCTGTGAAAATGCTTTAAAAAATTTGATCTTGAAATCTTTGAAGAAATTAATTCGTGTTTAACATGTTCTCGTGGGAAATCATGCCTTTTTTGCTACCTCGTTTAATCTTCAAGCAAAATAGCAGTTTTTATTTTTTGATAAATCAAAGCTGCCTATTCATGAATTTATAAGAGAATAAAGAATTTATAAGAGATATTCATGAATTTATAAGAAATTATTCAAAATTTATTAGGTAACATAAATACTATTTTGAGAAGAGTGTCAAGTATCTGAACTGAAAATGTTTGAAGAAGTTCCTGATCACTTTCGGAAACGTTAGAGTTTCATTCAAAATGTACTCCGAACTTCCACACATTCTTTCCCACTTAACAGTTCGGTTTGAGGTTTAAATCCTACGGAGGGGTTAGCTGTATGAGCGTTTTCGAGGTTTTTGTTTTTCCCGTCTGTAACGTGTATACGAGCTTAGAAAGACCTCCACGAAAGCATCCTTTCCCTTAGGCAGCTAGTCCTCGAGGTTTTGCCGTAATTACATAAACCAAACCAAACCTTTCCCAATTAAAAGCGAGTGACTGAAGCCAGATAGTTTTTAGTCGATCATTTTAATTTACACACGAAGGCATGAGCTCATTGGGCATAAGTTATTTGAAGAGGAATTAATATCCCTTTGCCTGAAATCAAGCACAAGACCTTCTGCTACACGAATTTATGTGTTTATCACTACAACTGAAGTGCACATAGAAGGAATATTTCAATCGTTTATACTTCTGCAGATCTTAAATTCGCTTTGGACTACACGTGCCACTTACAGTAAAATTCTACTTAATGGAAATTCGCTTCAGCGACGCAGTGAAAGAAACTCAGCGTTGTATGAGTAGGCCCGCATGCCGGGCATTTCCAGATTTTCTGAATATTTTTTAATCGTTACCAAAATTAAATATATATTTTATAATGTAAGCAAATAATGTCAGCGAAGTTTATAGCAGAAGGTGAGAAGAATGAAATCTCCTTTCGGAAGATGACTTTCAAGGATGGACTATATATATTTACTCTAGCTTTGTGCTGGAATATTTCTTTGAAAGTGAATAAACTACCCAAAATGGAGGCATCAAGAAGTACTCTAAATCGAAGGGAAAATTTGTGCAGTATATCCCTACTAGCAGTTTTGTCTTCTGTAAGTAAATTCCTCTGCGGACGGTATTCGAAAAAAGGATTTCTAAAACTGAATTTACGAATATTAATGGGATTTGCATTTGAGCTAAAAACGTGGCTATACATTTCCCTAATATTACGTATAAAAAATTAATTTAGCTGTTTAAAAATGATACGTTTACTAAAAATTAAAATTAAACTTATTTTGGTAAATACATTTGGTAAATTTGATTATGATTACGCGATTTAAAGAAAAAAATTATAATGGAAACTTAATTTATTTTGCTCCAAATGTTATTACAGAAAACACATTTTGTAAAATATGCTATGCTTAAAAATTTAACCGTTTTCATATTTATATGAAAACGGACCCGATCATAGATTATCTTAAAAACGTTTTGTCTTTTAAAACGACAATTCGTTACGATATTATGATAGAGGAAGTTCTAGTGCATCTATTCTCAACCTCCCAATTGTTACAATAACGAACTGACAGTTTCGATGTTTTTTATCTCTTTATTTTTCCTCGTTATCAGGTAAGCACAAGCATTCATTCATTAATATGTATGTCCTGTTATTTCGTTTCCCTCACTCATCTTGAATCACATTTTTCCACCACAAACTGTCTCATTAGTATTCCTCTTGATTATTTGTAACAACTTTCATTAAGCTACTCAAAAATATTTTGCCCAGTAAGATTTTCTTGTCTTCTTTTTCTTGAAACACTGTGATGTATTCCTTTACATCAGCGCTTTTCTTCTTTTGAAAATAAAAGTTATTTTTAATTATTTTACTTTGTTTCATTGTTTGTTAAAGTACAAGACTTCGACAGAAGGACAGCTAATATGTAACTGAAAGAAATCATCATTAATGAACATGAAGTTATTTTTAACAAAGGAAATCAGATTTGTCTTATTTACAGTCCAGCGATTACATGCCAGAAAAGTTCATTTCTTTTGGGAACTCAAGAATAATCTCCCTTTCACTGTAATAAGTATCACTTTTGAAAGCAATTAAACAGTTAAATTACAGTTGAAGCAAGGTAAGATGGTCCTGAAACTCATTCTTCGAAAATGTCTTCTTTCACATATTGACATTAATAAGGTAATTCCATTTCCTAAACATTTAAATAAGATGCATTTTAATTTGAAAATACTACTGTCCCTAAACAACCCATTAACCCAGAAAAAATTTGTAGTTCCGTTTTTCTCTGCATTCATATTCATTGTTCAATTAAAAGCAGGAGAGATTAAAAATTCGCAAACAACAAATTTGCAAGTCTTTCGAAACCATAAAGTAGAACTAAATTCTCTAGGAATTTATCAAACACGTTTTAAGAGCGATTTATATGCATCAGGTTCGTTTAAATAAAAGTTTGAAATAAGGAATACAAATCGGATGCAGAAATTGTGTAATTAATGTATATTCCATTGCATACGATTGTTGGTCAGCATCATATTTCTCAGAAAAGAACTCCAATGTCATTTTGCTTGCATATTCTCTTTGTACATTGGGCTGCTTGATGGTCAGGTGACATCTCAAAGGATGTGTCAAGTAAATCATTTAGCTAAGCATATACTTACGGCCTATTCACATTGGGTTATATCTGAGCTAACGGAGTCGATTCCATGTATTGGGCTAACTTCGCTACAGATTTTTCAATCGAAGAAAACCTTATTTTTTCGACATCGCGTGGATCAGCGTCGACTAGCCCAGCTGCCTCGTTTAACTCCGATAAATCCTTGTATGAAGAATGTCACTTAAGCCGCTGGCAACAAAGAAAGGGGAAAGGATATAAAATACAAATAGCATTGAAGGGAGGGATTGTATTCTCTTGAAGGGAGAGATTTGACTTGAAATGTCATTTGTTAAAAGAAGAGAAAAGGACAACGCTGAGTCTCGTATTCTTTCTCCTTTATTATTTAATAAACTGTCTTCGAATTTTAATGAATGTTTAATGAGATGACTACGGAAATTAACGACAATTAGCCTTCAAATACCTTTTTTCCTTCTAATATCTTTTATTTCTAAGCTGTCTTACCGAGATACAAACATACCCGGAAAGATTGCTTAGAATTTGAAAATAATCGTGAAAGACTATCGGCGGAAATCTTCTATATTTGTTCAGTTTACGCTGAAATTGTTTATGTTGGAAATAGTTTCAAAGATTTGCTTCATACGTAATTTCGAAGCTAACCTTTCATTTCCAATGAATTTGACAATGCTAGGGGAAGTTGCGTGCTAATATGTCGCCAGATATTTGATACGTTAGAATTCTCTCTTCGAAAAGTTAGTTTTTCTAATGATATTCTTTTAAAACTAATTTACATTTTAATATCAAATTTATTTTGGCATCAGAGATATTTTCTTTTATTATTAATTTTTAGTCTACAGGATCCTCCTAAATCTTGCTTCTTCCTTGATGCACATTTAGAGAGCCCTTGCAACTATGTTTAATTTCATTACAACAAATTTCCCTGCCAAATGGTTTGAGAAAGCGAATATCATCAACAAATTTATCACACGGTTCAATAAAATCGCTTGAGATGAAATGACATTAAATATGTTAATAAGCGGAAAGAAATTTTCGAAAGATGTTAAAATTGCCTTAAACGTAGTTTAAACCTTTCCAGTGGAAGATTTATTTATGTAATTCCCTACGTAGTAGTTCCGGTTTTCAAGAGTAAACAAAAAACAAATTTTGCCTTTAAAACTTCAATACGAAATTAAACTCCTTTTCAAACGAAGTGTTTCAATGACCTTTATTTGAGAGCCGCATAGAATATACGATTTGATCTCAAACATCATTCTCAAGTAATAGTTATTTACGCGCTGAGGTTTATCTAAGCTCGGTGTTTTAATGTCTTATTTTCGAATTACAATTTACCCCTGTAAAGAAGCATTTATTTCTGTTAATTAACCAGTTTTTGTTCAGTTTCTTATCTTTCTTAACTTCCCTCAATTCTATTTCCTGCCAGAATGATATTTCATTTTCGCGTGTTATGCAAAGTAGAGTAGAGAGATACTATTTAAGCGGTGTCCGTGTTATTTCAGATACAGCGTGTTCTGCCGTTCGACCACGCTGTTTCACTGATTTAAGCTTGGTATTTTACGGCCGTGTATATTAATTGCCAGTTTGTGTACTTCTGTGGTAGGGCTAAGAGCCAACTCGCGTTAATTATCACTGTTCGGCTTCCGCTGATTAATTAGGTTTAATTTTATATTTTTGTGTTCAGTTGCAGCCCAAAGTATTGGCGAAGTTTGTAAGCACCAGAAATACCGTCTGTAAATTCCTTCTTGAGTTGAATAAGAGGGTCTTTTCACCCTTCTCCCATGTTGTCAGTGATACAGTTTGAACTTAGCGAATAGTCGTTTCACGGTTGAAGTAAAGATCTAGCCAGCAAAATAAAGTTAAATTAACCAGAATCTTACACACTATTATGCTAACTGAAGAGATACCCTGGCACATATCATCAGTAGCTTTCTCAAATGTCTTGAATAGTTTGCAAGTTTAGAATTCTCAATTTTCTGTACATTTTTAAATAAGTATAGAACACTGACAGTCTGAAACGTTGATAAAAATGAGTCGTTTTCCAGGGTTTGGTGAAAAAGGTTAATGCGGAAAACTAAACTATTTTTAGTGTTGAGAAATATTCACAAAATTGATTGCTTCATGAAAGATAAGCATTTCATCTGCATCTTCTGAACTACCTCAATCTTCAATATAAATGGAGAAATTTTTCTCCATTTCCTCTTCTTTTTTTTCCTACATTTTTTTCTTTTCTTTTTTACTTTTAACACTTGAAGAGGATTCAAGAGAGCATAACCAAATCGAATTCCCATTTGTTTTCCTCCTACGAGGCTTACTTCTAATTCGATCTATCCTTATAAGATTTACAGTATGTGACAGAAAATCATTAAATGCAGAGCATCCAGAAGACACGAAACGAAGCGACGATGTTTCGTTATTGTCCAGTGTCGCGTGATTCACCTAGGGAATTGCCCGTGTTGCATTTCATTTCCTAAACAAAGCTTTATGCGAGATTAAACAAAATATTAATTCATAGATACTTTCAGGTTAATTCTGGGCATCTGTGTGTTCTTTAAATAACACGCAGAACAGTTTTTTTTATGTCTGATGCAGTTTAAATAAGTTGTAATTCGACACTTATTTTCCTCGTGTTCCAATTAACTGCAACAGATGCTTTACTTTTATTTTATCTCTTCGATGAAATTGACGACCTGTCTTTACTAAAATGCAGAAGTTCTATATGGTATTTTCTCCCTCTTTCCAGCATGTCTTCGTAATGTAAAGATAGCACACTCATAGCGTATTCGAGAGGTCCAGGCTCGAGACCCAGCGAGGGAATTGCGCATATTTCACCTCTCTTGCTTCAAAAAACCTAATAGATCTACAGTTCCAGGAAAATTATCAATGACGTAACAATAAAAAATTAAATAACAACTAAAATTTTGCTTGCATGACAGCAGTATGGACTTGAATTAAACCAAAACCCAAAATTTGAAGAGTTTGTTAGCTTGCGAACATATCTGCTGACCTAACCCGTTAACCATTTTATATTTCTAATTATCAAATCAAGTAAATACCAGGAAGTGCTTAAGCTCTCTAATTTAAACATTCTCTTACTCGACAAAGTTCTAAAAGGTTAGAATTAACTAGAAGCAAAGTAACACAATCCTGTAAGTGACTCAAACAGGAATCAATCTATCGAAATTCCGCATCAGATGCAATGAAGAAATGAGAGTATTTAAACTTACTTTCAGTCACTTGATATTTGCTTGGAACTTCTGAGCTGGACGAACTGTTACGATGGAAACCAAAAGGAAATATGCCAGTGTTAAAACTAAAAGCTTAATTATTATAAAATTAATGTAATGAAATAAAGCTATTTCCAAGTTTTAAATAACGTACATTAAGCATAAACGTTTAGATAGAATTAACTTTCTCAAACAGAAGTTTCCTAAAAACCCTGTGAGTAAACTAAAATTTCTTCTGATAATTCTAGTAAAGAAAACCTTCGGTAGATCTATTTAAATTATTAGATTTATCATAATAGTGCACACAAATTAAATTTTTCAGTTTCGTCTGCTATCTAATAATACTATTTAATAGTAAATCAATTTGTATATTTATATGTGACAACGAATCATTTGTGTTTGATTTTCAAGCAGAACCATTTTAGTTCAAGCTAAAATTCCAATCAAATTTCACTTATTTGTTTAGATATATATAAACAGTATGAAATTATTAAAGCAATTAATGCATTCAAGTTACAGTTAATTCACTTACAGGCGTAATATAACCATTTCTATTTGTAAAGTTTTGTAAATATTCGAGTTAATGCGAAATTATGGCTACCCAGCATTAGTAAGTAATACAAGTACGCGCTTTGACAACGATCATGTGTTTCATTGGAATTCCTTTAAGTTGATCTTGAGTTTATTTCATTTTTCATATCGTCTGTTAAAAGTTTTATTTATGATTAGTTAGAAAATTTTGTCATTTTTTGCGATTAGTTTTTATAATTTTTATGATGACTTCTTTTGGATGAAAAAAATTGGATTCTTATTTTATTTCTATAAAAAATTGAATTCGAATTTTTTATTAGAAAAATTAGAAAGGGATATTTTCCCTTCAGGTTCCTTAGCAACGCAAGCAACGCATTTAGATATAATACAATTTTAAATGTGTTAATGAGGACCCATCTTACAGAATTTTGCAAAATTTGACTGAGGCACTAGCGTAAAATTTTCTTTCAATCATTTAGAGAAATTTCTTGTGACATATAGTCAACTAACTGTTTACATGAAGAAGAAGACAAATGTATTTTTCTCCGCCAATTAAATTTCGTTTTCCAATCGATGCATTATGCAGCCTCGCTTGTCACACAAATCCAAAATGCTATCTCAAAATGTCTTTCTGAGGGTTCAAATGTAAGATACTGGACATTAACTATGATTACAATGTAACAAAGAATCCGTACTTGAGTATACTGCAAGAATCCTGAACGGTTTGAAGCTGTCTGAATCGATTATCATTTCTAAGTTCGGAAGTTATAAGCTGCTGGGTATTTTAGTTTCACCAACTGACCTTGAACCTATAGCCTGTATGATTGATTTATCTAGTATTTCCATTAACTGATGAGTAGAATATTTGTACTCCTCTATTTAGCCTGGTCAATAGCCACTCCCGTGGTCACTTCTTTCGAGATTTTCTTTAATAATAAAATCAGTCTTCATCAAGCTCGAGGCTTGGACCTATTTATTTTCCACCATTTAGAGATTTATGATGGGTAATCGCATGTTTTATTTTCTCTCTCGATGTAGCAATCTATTACAATACAGTTTATTATACGGATGTTTGGGACGGAGATTCTCTTCATAAATATAAACATTCATCGTTATATTTCTCCATAAAGTATCATTTATTATTTGATTTACTGAGCCTTTTTATACAGAAATAACTTTGCTATTTTTATGAAAATTAAAACAGAATTTTTAGAATTTATAATAGCATTTCTGAATGCTGAAAGAAAACGAATCTGGTGTACAACTATTATGGGTTCATGGTTATTAAATCTCAAAGTTACAAACGTAATTCTCTCAAGATTAGGATTTATATACTAACTGTTTCGAGTGCGAAATGTTTGCATTTTGAAAAGAATACATTTAATGAAAATTTGAGTTTGTTACATTGCTGAAAAACCATCAAACACCGAATTTATGCTAGCGTAAAGCCCAGCATAATTGGGAAAATTTTGAAATTATATTTCTGATTGGAGTAGCTTAATTTTGCGTAATATTTGGAATACAGGTATACAGAATTTGGAATACAGAATAAAGCCTAAACGATTTGCCAATTCATTTAAAGTTTAACAATCATTTTTTAAAACTTTTGCTGTAAAGTGTTTCTCCCTCCTTACCGAGTGCCTTCGTGGTGCAATTGCAAACTGCTTCCGGCGTGAATAGGAACATCCAGCGTTTGAGTCCTGCCAAGGGCTTTTCTTATCTCCTGATTCGAAATACCTAATGACTCTACTGTAGTGCCCAAACGTAACCTCTTAGTGCATTCAAAAACACTTAACTCGGGCAAAGAGAACTGAATTATTTTCGATTACCCGACTAAATACGTATCCACTACGGGTTTGAGTTAAAACAAAAAGTGTTAAAAGAGATTGGGATAAATAAAAAAAATGGCGGAAAAAAGACAACTTTCTGTATTTTTATTGGTGCATTAAAGAGTTAAAAGTTGGTGGTCGATAATTCGTCATCACTAGGCTTTGACGACTGAGCACTCTCCTTTCCACTTGCCCTTTAAGTAAGAATGTAAGATTTTTGTCCCTTTTACCGGTGCCTTCGTGATGTAACTGGAAAGCACGTCCGTCTAGTATCTTAAGGTCTGGAGTTCGAGTCAAAGGCGAGAGCACTGCACCTCTCTTGCTTCGAAATACCTAATAAGTCTACACTGCTAGACTCACTGCATTTATGAAAGCTTCCTTTTATGGTCAGGATGGTAAATGTATTCTTATTTACTGCTATGCCCATGACTTATTTTTTGTTTCGCAAAACATTTTGTTCATCAGAGTGTATTTCATCCAAATATTGTTCTATTTCTACTTTGCGTTTAAATGATAAATTGATTTGGTACCGTCAAAATTAATTTATCATTAATTCATTTTATCCAAATTTGGATAAAACGAAGTACATGAATAAGAGATAAATGTATACAAATCAGTTATTGAGTTATTTCCAAATTTATTTCATAGTATGCTCACCATTTCATTAAAACAGTGACAGATACTAAGTATTTATACTATAATCAGAGTAATATTCTGTACTCTAATACTCTATACTATAATCATTTACACTCTATACTATAATCAGAGTAATAAATATTAGAAAAATTGATGGAGACTATTAATGATTATTACTTTGATAAGAAGCATATTAGTACTTAGATGCAGTTTCAAGACAAAAGTTATCTTGTATCAAAATCTTCAAATACTTTGAGCATAAGTAACGCAACCAAATGTTAAACAAAAGTAACTTAGCAATGCAAGTTAATGTGAAAGTAAATAATTTAAGGATGCAATCAAGTGTAAAAAAGTAACATACTTGCATGAAAATTGTAAAAATTAATTTAATAACGCAACCAAAGGGGAAAAAATAATGATGGATTACAACCGAATGTTAAAAAAAGAAAGAAAAACAAATTCAGTTCGTGACGGAACGTTTTTAATCTTGCTAATAATTTAGACTCATCTTATATAATAGACATGAAAAGGAAATATGGTATTATTATTATTATTATTAATATATAGACAAGCCTCGCAGTTCATCATTAGTAATTATACTATCCGCACTCAGAAATATCTTATTGTTTTGGAGATTAGTTATTATATTCTGACTCATATCTCTTCTGGAGTTTCAAAGATTGATTGCGATAGCTTTTCTTGACAGAACCTCTGGAAAAGACTGTGATTATTCACGGATATACTAGTAATTGTTCACGGACTTCCTAGCAAAATGTTAACATCACATTTTCCTCAGAACGTTTGCTGACATTTTGCAAGTCGGGCTAATAATGGTAAAGTATTTCGATATCTAGAGAGGAAAACTGAAGCAATTTTTCGATGCAGAGAAGGTATAACTGTTCTCCATCATATAGGTCCTGAAGTATTTCTCAATATTATATTAACTGATGTAAAATATAGTTTTATTCTTTATTTTAAATGGCTTATTACATCCTAATAAACATTTTTAGTATGTCATATGTAAATGCAATAAAATATTAAAATCTAACTTTACAACTTTAATTTAAAAATTTGCATTGTTTTATCATTTTTGCCAAATTGTGCAAAAGCAACAGTCCGCAATTTAAATAAAATATCTGTATAATTGATGGAAACTTACAAAATTTAAATTAGATGTAAAATTATATAATCACAGAATTTCGCAATTTGTCGAAAATGTTTAGTATTCAGCATGAAATGAGTTAAGGAAGCTTTTAACATTTAAAACATTAGTTAATGCATAAACAGTCATTCTTAGCATAAAAGTAGCATGTATTAATAGATACAACATTTCTTATTTTAAGACAAATAAAATTTTATTCAGAGAACCAATGACCATTCTTGCGCAATTTTCTGTTATACAAAAATGTTAGATTTCATGTACCAAAATCAGCACGAGAGAACGGATACTACTTTTACGCTATAATAGCAGTTTTTTTTCCTTTTTTAACTAATTATGTGTTATGCTGCAATTATTTCTGAACTTGATGTTAATAATTTAATTCTCAGAATCTGTACTTTATTAAGCTTAAATAAAATTATAAACTCAAAATATTATATTCCATGAATTAATATATTCCCTCAATTTGATATTGAAAGTTTCTTCTAATATCTGAGAATACTAGATTTATAGCAATCAGATTTTACAAGTGTGAATAATAAAAGTTATCCAGAATAGGTATGCATGCAGTTTAATAAACATAACTGCTGCTTGAAGATTACTGAATATGAACTGAACAGAGTGTCTCGTAAGAAAACGTTTTTCTACGCTAAAATAATGTCTTCCAACTGAAGTCACTGAAGCTGCTTTTACAAGATGGTACCAAGGCAAAGTAATAATCGAAACTGTAATATAATAAACGAGAAGAAACCGACGCATAAAACTGCGCAAAACGCAGAAGTAATTTAATCAAATTTTGTTTTCAACTGCTATGTTTGTAATTTGCATAATTTTTCGTTTTTTCTTTGTTGAAAGTTAATTAGTATAGCGTAAATATGGACTGCATTCATGTGTGTTGCAAAAATACAGCTAGCCAGTGATAGCAATTGCTGCACTGAAAGTAGAGTTACATAATAAAGCATATTTCTAGCTGGCATGCTTGAAATTACTTCTTAATAGCATTACCAGTTTGATGTCGTTATATTGTAAAGACTGACACTAAATACTGAATTTGGAATCTCTCAGTGTCTCAGACCATCTGTCGGGCTTCGTGCCAAACAAAGTCTCTTGATTTCTACTGAAGCTTCGTGTTGCTTTTTTATTTTTACTTATTTTCGAGTGGAAGCCCACCTGGGAGTTAGAGCCACATCTTGAAGTAACATATCACATTTAAAATGTAACACAGAAAGTCACTGATGGATTATATTTTATTGTGAATTTACGACGGGAAAAATTCAGTAAACTATTGCTTAAATTTTTCTCCTTTATACATCATTTTATCCTTGTCCTGATTCTTTCTTAGTCATGCTAACAGTCAAATGTTTCATTTATACCACGCATAAAGTCAGTCCATGTAGATTTTTACTTGATTTATTCTAACTCAAGCAGTTTCTCTGAAAGCTTTTCTTTCTTTTGGAAGCATCTGGAAATTGAACACTGGGAAACGTGAGGAGAGAAAGGATATCAGACTGTGTAGGGATTGAGTCCTGCTAATGATTGACATGATGGTCTCTCACAAGGTTAGAAGTGACAGTGAAGTCTGTTGAGCATAGCCGTTGTGTCATTTGGTAAGTATTGTTTAAATTATAATGCAGTTTACCAATTGCATTCTTAGTCCTTTAAGACTCAAAATAAAACTGACTGCATCAAACAACACATAAAGACATTTTATTAAGAAAAATAAGTATTCCTAGGAAAAAAAGGTATTATTTTTTCAAGACTATCAGTTAAAATAATGATATGGTCCTTCTCATTTTTATATTAAATATTATGTACTTTTTATTTTTAGAAATATAGTATTTTAATTCTTTTCAAAATTTAGCTAGCATTTTGAACTCACTGAATGTCCAAAATTAAACATGCGTAGCAGCAGTAGCGTTATTACATGGTAAAATTCTGCATCTTCGCATTTACACACTTTACACACTTTACTTGAAATACGCATAAATTGTGATTTGTTGTAATTTAATATCAACATAATATGTTTATGAAAATAATTGCTTAAATCAGCAGAGGTTATTTAATAGCCTTGCAATGGAAATCTAAAGAAACGTCAAAAATTCCTCAAGATAGGATAAAGCGAATGAGTTTCTGACCCATTTGAATCAGATTCAATTTTTTTTTACATTTAACAAATTTAACCTAAAATTTATATAAAAATAAAAATTTCTTTATATTTTAAAATGTAACTAGCTGTGGATAATCATACAGTACAATAAATCAGCTAATGTTTATTGTTAAGAATTTTTAGTTCTTTTCTGAAAGTCCTTCTGAATAGTTTCAGCGCAAAAGCTATAACTTCAGATTGTCTGTCAAAAACGTTCTTTAGAGAATTCTGAGTCTCGGTTCTAATGTTTACAGAAGGAGGGAAAGAAAGAAACTGCTCATCAAGATACAGGAAGAAAAATATAGTGCTTGAAAGGTCTTTGAAAAGAATATTTTTATTGTGTTGAAAAAAGAATTTGAAACATCTCATGCCTGCAATGCACATTTCCTTCGTAAAAGCGTTTCCACAAACCTATGCTACAATGAAATTGTTAACGTCACTGATAATTTGAAATTGAAATACGTTGTTTCATATTGCTTGACCAGCTGAAAGAGTCAGATTTCGTGTATTCAGTAAAATTTTATGAACACTCGGATAAAAATATTTAGGAAACTATACCATTCTTTGAAAGAAAGAAGAGGAATTTTCAAAATAATTAAGAAACATAATATCGTAATACAGCGTACATTAGAACTGACTGGATAAGCATTTTGTAAAGGCGGAGTTTCGACGTTAGAGTTGCCAGATTTCTTATAAGAAAATTAGAAGTGCAACTCTGTAATATGTAAACAAAATGGGGCTCCATGTATGAGCTGAGTATCTGAAAGAAAATCAGAAATTTAAACTTGAAAGAAAAGTATTCAAAAGTTTAGAGTTTAGGAGATCAAATTCTGGACTTTTACAATATGTAATAAAACATGCGAACATACAGAACTCAAACTGAGAAAATGTATGAGGTTTTCTTTGCTTAAACATGCGTGAACGATGTTTGTGAAAAACACTTTCCCATGTTATAATAAGGAATTTGTAGTTAGAATCCTACAAAAGGTTTTGAGATTTATTTTTCTAAGCTTTTTTACTTCGAAAAGAGTCTATTACTTTCATTAATCGCAGGAAACTCTTGAACAAACTTTCATCACAAAGAATGGTTAAATATTAAACATCTTATTGAAGTTCATCAACCAGCGTAGCCTTTCAAGAATTATAAATAATTTTTGTCTTTCTTACTACACGCTTTCTTCTTATGGCTGGCACCACGTCCATCTAGCAATCAGAAGATAACCGAAGTTCAAATCCCTGAAAGGGCATTTTTGATTTTTCATGCTTCTGCTTTTTAAAGTCTAACAGATTCCATAAGTGGAGCACGACTAAACATATAATGGATAATAATAATTTGTCACGACCTACATATGGCGACTAGGTCAACTCTCTCTCGAGTAGCCATTTAAGTCAGAAGAATCTGATAAATTTTCGTTTTCTCTTGCTTTCCTTCCTGGTGTAAGTGATAGCAAGACCGACTCTCAATCAGAAGATCCAAATTCATATTCCCGAAAAGGCACTGCCGACTTCTGGGCTTCTGGCTAGAGAGTCCACAGGGTATAGGTCAAGTTCTCTTAGTGTGTCTTCCATGCATATAGCTCATCATGGCAAACACTTGCTTTTCGTAATTCATTGCCTATTTGTTGCATATCTTAAGAGATCTGAGCTTCCGTTACGAAACTAAAGACTACCACGTAGACGCAAATGAGAGTTTAAATATAGTTTTTTCTCCTTGTCTTGTTATTTGAAGATGTTAACATTTACGCATTTCGAACCTAAAAATTACAGCAGACTTTTCCAACTGAACTCCTTTAAATACTTATAAATGGATATGAAACCCTTGCATTCATATATTAATACTTTATATACAGCTTGGATATGTATAGCCAAATTAACACATAGCTAGTTTTTTATAGCAAGTTAACATAGGTAGGATAAATTTTTCCTAATATTTGCTGCACTTCGCGTCTGTCAATAAATAAACTTTCTAATTAAAGAACTAAGTTATAAATGTGGGAAGAAAACGATGAACAAATTACCTAACGAAAGACATTTTAATTAGACAAACGATTATTACATATATTTAACATTTACGAGAATTAAAAAGTGATTCGTCAAAGTTTTAACCCTTTCGGCCCCACCGGGACATATATGTCCCGCCGCAGGACATTCTGGCAGCCATTTTAGGCGAAGATACATGAGTGGACACACGTGCTGTTTTCGTTGTATGTGATTTTCGTCTATTTTTGCCATATCAAGCAGTTTAATTGTAGATTTTGAAAAAAAATAATATTATGGGACATATATGTCCCAATGGTCTGTTTTATTGGGACATTATTGTCCCAGTGGTTATTGAAATATATCTATGCCTCATTCTCAAAGTGGTCATTTCTGTATTTTTAGGCATAGCAATATCATGAATCGCAGGAAGGGATTGACAAAGGAAGAAATAATTAAATAATTGAATGAACCGGATTCAAGTGATGAATTGGACGATTCAGATATAGACAAGGAATATGTCCCTAGTTCCTCAGACAGTGATAGCTGTGAAGAATTGAGAGAAAATTCAGGAACATCAAGGGCACCGAAACGAAAGCTGTCATGTCTTGAGCATTCATCAGAACCCTCCGTTGACTCGGACTCTGATGATTTCTCACCCGATGAAGCGGAGCAGGTATCAAAATATAAGTGCAAGGCAAAAAATAAACATAAAAAAAACTATTTCAAAACCTAATGATCCTGTCATTTGGTCAAATGTTGGTCCAAATGCCACGGCTCCATGTATCTAAAGACCGTCCAACTGCAATACTGGCCAAAATCAACAGATCCTCTAATGAATTAAAATGTTTCTCATGTGTATTTCCACGAAGTCTTCTTATTTTTATTTCTCAATGTACCAACCAGCGCCTTGAAATACTGAGACATGAAAAAAAAGTAGATATTCCTGACACAGACCCTTCAGAAATTATGCTTGTGTTGGGAGTTATGCTTGTCATGTCGTATAATCAAGTACCGAACTTTTCAGATTATTGGTCCAGCAATTCTTCATTGGGAAACGAAGCTATCAAAAATGCGATTTCCCGTAACAGATGCCTATTGCTCTTTGCAAAAATGTACTTCAATGATCCAGAAAAAGATGCGAATGCTCCAAAGACATATTATATGGATGAAGTGGTGGCATGTTTCAAAAAGACATTTATGCAAGCTCGCGAAGATAGTCCCTTTCAAAGCATCGATGAATCCATGGCTAAATTCAAAGGTCGTTCTAGCCTAAAGCA
>KK116049.1:152838-250970 GCA_000611955.2 Stegodyphus mimosarum
ATAGGAAAATCTCTCTTGCAATACATTGTCCCCCTAGCCGAATTAATGATTGCTCATGGCAAAGAAAATGCAATTGTCAAGAGGAAGAAATCAGGTCGACCGTCAAATGCAACAAAACTGATGTTGAATGTTGGAGATCATTCGCCATTAGAAGGGCCAACAAGAAGAAGATGTGCCCGCTGTGCCAAACAAAATAAAGAAACCCGAACAAAAAACTATTTGCGCCATGTGTAAAATTGCACTATGTAAAAACTGTTTGCGCCATGTGTAAAATTGCACTATGTAAAAACTGTTTTGCAATGTACCATACATAGAAATTTCATAAATAATGTTGTGTAGGTAGGTGTTTTCTGATAAAACTGTTTCAAAAGTATTGTGAAATTCATTTAGAACTAGAAAACTGAACTTTTCACTATGTTTTATATTGTCACTTCAACCCCAATGGGACACATGTGTCCCAACTAAAAAGACCAGTGGGACACATATGTCCCACCTCCAAAATGGCCCTTACAGTAAATTTTTGCTTATAATTGGGCAGAATATTGCTATTTCTACTTTATTTTACCTAATAAACCCCTAATTTATCTTTTTTTTTAAAAGAAAAAACTGGTTGTGAAAGGGTTAAACAGAAGCAGTGTCTCTGCTAACACGTCCATTCGTCTACTATCTCCAAAAAAAAAGGTAATTCTCCTCATTTTCGCTTGGCGCCTACGCAGCTCGTAGTAGTAGAGAAAATGACGTCACGGCATCTGGATTTCATCACGACTCCAAATGATCGGCACTACATTCTCGGCCATCCGAGGGTGGACTGGCCCTCCAGGACACTGCAAAATACAACAAAACAAAAAAAGCAACAAGCAAGGATATACAATAACAGAAATAAGTGTTTGCGAAAATTTTAAAGCGCTGTCCATTTCTTGAGGAATTCGGCACATGTGGTAGTGTACATGGGTCTCTCATGGCACCCTTCCTTTATTACGTCATAGGTGTTGCCACCCTTAACTTTCGTGATCTTATAAGGTCAGAAATACTTTGCTCTTAATTTTAAGTTTGGTCCGAATTGAGTCCTTTTGATTGCCACTAAATCACCAACTTTGTACGGCTGCGCTTGTCTTCTTTTGCCATTATATGTCTTTTTATTTTCCTGTTGGACCTGGAAAATTTGTCTCTTGGCTTGCTTTCGTAATTCTTCTCTTTGGGAATCGAATTGAGATTGAAACTCACTTTCTATCAGTTCTTTGAGCTGATCGGTGCCCTTACTGTTCATTTTAGTACCGAAGAGTAATTCGAACGGAGTGGTGTTAATGCTTCTTTGATATGTTGAGTTAAGCGTTCTCTGAACTTCATGTGTATGTTTATACCATTCAGTTGGTTTATTTAAGGACAATTTTGCTAAGACTGATATAATGACTTGGTTGATCCGTTCGACTTGTCCATTTGCTCTCGGGAGGCCTGTAGTGATTAGATGATGTTTAATATCTTCTTTAGCACAGTAGTCAGAAAACTCACTGGAAGTGAAAGCTGTTCCTCTATCAGAAATGATCTGACAAGGGCTTCCAAAAATGGCCTTCTGATTCTCTAACTTCGCTATCACCTCGGCTGAGGTCGTAGATTTTGTTGGATAAATCCAAGTAAATTTGGTAAACGCGTCGACCACTACTAATATGTGCTTGTAGTTTTTATGGGTACTTTCCAGAGGACCCAAGTGATCTATGTGATAGGTATGCAAAGGAATGTCCTCCTTGAATCGCGGATGTAAAAATCCTTCTTTTTTCCCTGTTTTGCGATTTATTAAGATACAATGAACGCAACTGGCGATAACGTTTTCTATCTTCTGCCGAAGTTTGGGAATGAAATAATATTCATTCAGGTGTTTCTCTGTATGCTTGATACCGGTGTGCCCTTTCTCGTGAGCATCTTTTATAATTTCAGTCTGCATACTTTCCGGTACAACTATTAATTCTTTGCCGTCAATAAACTTGTATAGTATGCCATTTCTATTACAGTAATTTTCATAACTTGAGGTTTTCAATAATTCTTTAATGGCTTTTACTTCAGTGTCATTTTCTTGGGCAAGTTTTAATTTAGGTAGGATATTCTCAACAGAAACACATAAAACGTTTAGAGGAGCTCTACTTAGAGCATCTACATGTGGCATTCTAACACCTTTACGATGTTCTATAACATAATCGAATTCCTGTAACAACAAAGCCCAACGAGCAACACGCGTCGCTAAGCCTCTTTTCTCCATCGTCCTTTGAAATGCTGAACAGTCCGTCACTATCTTAAATGAAATTCCCAAAAGGTAAACACGGAACTTTTTCAGTGCTTCTACGATCGCGAGGACCTCCAACTCGTAACTTGAATATTTTTTCTCTGCATCAGATGTTTTCCTGCTCATAAAATAAGTAGGGTGAAAACTGCTGTCACTTGGGGGTTTCTGCATTAGAATTGCCCCGTATCCTTCTATGCTGGCATCTGTGTTTAGTTCAGTTTCATAATGAAGGTTATAAATTGCAAGTACAGGTTTCTCAGCTAGCGCTGATTTCAAACGATTTAATGCAATCCTTTGTTCTTCACCGAATTCGAACTTATTACTCTTTTTTAGCAGGTCGCTAAGTGGCTTGGCAATTATAGAGTACTTAGGAATAAATTTTCTGAAATACCCTGTCAATCCAAGAAAACTCTGAATCTGTTTTAAATTAGATGGTTTCGGGAAATTCATAACGGCTTGCGTCTTCAAGGTGGATGGGAAAATTTTACCCTCTTCTATGACATGGCCTAAAAAGTCAATTCGTTTCTTTAAGAACTGGGATTTTTTAAAATTTATCTCCAACCCGTATTCCCTTGCTAGGTTTAAAACTTGACTCAGCCTCTCGATTCCTTCTTCGTATGAAGCGGACAAAATGATGATATCGTCCATGTACGGCAAAACGATTCCATCGTTAACTAACGGTCGAAAAATGGTATTTATGAATCTCTGGAATACAGCTGGTGAGTTACAGAGTCCAAACGACACTTTCAAAAATTGGTACTGCCCTTCATGCGTAACAAATGATGTGTACTTCCGACTTTCCTTTTCGACGTCCACGTGAAAAAAGCCATTTTTGAGATCAATAGTGCTGAAAACACGTGCTTCTTGAAGGCGGTCTAGGATATCCTCAATCAGGGGAAGAGGAAATCTATCCTTTACGACAACTTTGTTTAAACGACGATAATCAACGCAAACCCTTGGTGCCCCGTCTTTTTTTTAACGATGACCAATGGGTTGGAATATTCCGAAGAACTTTGTTCTATAATTCCTGGCTTTAGCCATTCAGATATTTGGGTTTCAACAATTTTCTTTTCCGAAAACGGTAATCTACGCGGTTGATGCGATACTGGCTCGTTATTTTTAACATAAATTTTTAATTGTATGTCCGTAGATTTGATCTTACGTGGCATATAGTTCGAAACTAACTGTTGAACAGTCTTTTTAAAGCAGTTTGGAATACTAGGTGCAATGTTTATTTCATTTTCGTTACTGGCTAGGTCAACAGGTAAAACAGACACAATATTTACTTCCTCTACATCCTGTGACTTATTTTTTATGGTAACGCCATTTTCGTTTATTAGTATTTCACCTTTCAATATTACGTTTAAGCCTAAAATGGCCTCATGTGTCATCACATTGTTGTCTACAACATAAATATCTGCAGTACACTGGAAATCATTAATTTTAATATTACCTTTAAAGAAGCCTAGAGGTTTTACTTGACATTTACCGAACCCACTCAGCGTTGAGCTTACGGGCACTAGCCCTTCGATATTCAGCTTATCAAAAATAGATCTACGTAACAAAGTAGTTTGACTTCCTGTGTCTATTAACGCTGTTACATATACATCATTAATTTTTACTTCTTTAGTCAACTTCGAGACTACTTCAATATTCACGTTTGCTACTTCTGGTTTCGAGTTCGTATTTGAGCATTCAAAACTTCGGTGCCCAAATTCTTTACATTTAAAACACTTGACGCCCTTATCTTTATGAACACATTGTTTAGAAATATGACCGCTTTCACCGCAGTTGAAACAGGTTGTATTACGTTTAATCTCAGGAATTGTTCCTCGACTATCGGTTACGTTACGCTTTGTTTGGTTAGCAGTATTTTTTGAGTCATATTTATTTCTAGATTCAATTTTTTGTTTACTTTCAAATTTTGTTTTTGACGTTCGCAACTTTTCCTCATCGTCACATATCTGTTGATAAAGCTTGAAATTATTCTTAAAATCAGTTAATGTTTGTGACCCATACAAGCAAGATTTTTTAAACGCGGAGCCTGGTATACCATCTATAACATATCGTATTAAAGCAACATCTTCAATTTGACCATTTTTAGCAATTCTCTTCATATTTAAAAAAAACTCATCAAACGTTTCATTGCTCTTCATTTTTTGTTTTGATAATAACTCATGCAGTTCGGCCGAATTGCAGCTGGAACTGAATTCATCAAGAATAGCATTCTTAAATAACTGCCATGAGTTCAACTTTGGTTCATTAAGAACAAATAATTTTGCTTTGCCTATCATCAGACGTTTAGCAAAAATCAATTTCTGCAAATCATTTAATTGAAGAACAGAAGCTGCATCTTCAAAACTTTCGACCCAACTACTGACATTTTCGTGGCTTAGGCCATGGAATTGATTTGACGTCTTCAATAGTAACATTTATATTACAATTATGAAATACATTCAACTTGTTTTCAATTGTACTAAGAGTATTATCATTAGCACATTGGGAAGGAAGTTGTCTCACTGTGGCACCAGAATTGTTTCTTAGTTTCGTTTCATCTTGAACATTATCATTTATTTCATTTTTATCCCCACCGTCCTCACCCTCTAAGTCACTTTCATTTTCACTTTCTTCTAGAATTACGTTATTTTTAAGCAATTCTAAATTATTCAGATAAGAAACAGTTCGGGTTGCTAAGTCATCTTGTGTGCTAGAGCTATCAATGCATAAAACATTGGCAATGGAAATTAATTCATAAGCCTGAAAATCTTGTTTGACGTTTTCTAGTTTTTTATTAAATTCTTTACTATTCTCTGCTAAAGAGAAACCACTAAATTGTCTTAATCTTTTTCGATTATTTCTGTCGCCTACATCGTTAAATATTATTTTGTGTAATAATTTTATATTACATTATTTTGTGTAATAATTTTATATTACATGTTTTTTCATTTTTCAGGACATCTTCCATTCCCGGCACATCAATTAGAAACATAATTAATAAAATTGAGAAAATCACTCACTTCATATAATGGTAATCCACGATGTTCCAGAAGCAGAGAGAAAACAAAGTGCTTCCATACCATCCAATAGATGACAAATGGTGTGAGTACAAACAGATTATGTCCGATGTATTTTTGGCCACAATTCAAGTTTTGACACTTGACATCGAGTATTATCAAAAATTATTCCACAGTTTTTAATAGAGCTGCACACTAGTTAATCACTACTACGCAGTTTCGGTTCAGGTAAATCAGCATACATTCCTATGAGTTTGACGAGGTTTCTGTTCGGAACATTGCTCATTATACATCGTAAAATAGTCCAGCATAGCAACAGTAAATCTTCAAAACCGGTAGTAATTCAAGAAATCAGCTAAAATTACAGTTCCTTCGAGTGCTAAATCCCACTTCTGAGAAGATTTTGTGGGAATAAAACGATGAACAAATTAGCTAACGAAAGACATTTTAATTAGACAAACGATTATTACATATATTTAACATTTACGAGAATTAAAACGTGATTCGTCAAAGTTTTAAACAGAAGCAGCGTCTCTGCTAACACGTCCATTCGTCTACCATCTCCAAAAAAAAAAAAGGTAAATCCCCTCATTTTCGCTTGGCGCCTACGCAGCTCGTAGTAGTAGAGAAAATGACGTCACGGCATCTGGATTTCATCACGGCTCCAAATGATCGGCACTACATAAATATTTCATTTATATACAGTGAAATACATTTTATGTATTTAAAAAAGTACCTAAGAACCTAAAACATTGTTCGATATTGATGAAACTTCGTAGCTGGCCGACGCTGAACACGTGATTAAAAAAGAATAACAGGGAATCTATATATTGAGCAAACGTAGGTCCAGAACCTAAAGATATACCTTGAATGCGAATTCTTATGGCTGTTACCTATCTCTTCCTTATTTTGACTTCTTCTCTTTAGCTTTCCGGTAAAAATACTAACTGGGATCACGATTTTTCAAACTAGTTTATGAACATGCCACAACAATGTCCTGGCATTTCATATCTCTCCAAGTTCGGCTATTTTATAATTTTCCTATTTTCTAATATTTCTATTTACTGAATAAAATTTAATTAAAACTTTAAATGTTTTATTTGTGTGCATTATTTTTCACAATTTGTCTTCTGTACGAATATTTGAATGTTTTTGTGCTATCATATTTAGATCTAATATTTCCAGCATTATACCTATTTGCTCTCAAAGGTTCAGGTTATTACTTTTCTGATTGTATTAATTACATTTTGATGATTTATTAATAGTTTTCTTCATACTACATTCACATCTCGCAAAAGCTTCGGTCAAGTGAAGTGGTCATTTTTTAATTTTAACAGCTTGATAAACAAATGTTTAGCTTAATGCGGTCTTTTTCTCGCTTTTAGCTTGTCGGAGATGAGCGGATAATATGTAACTTAATTTACGTTTCCTAAATTAAGATTTTTCCAAATTTTTTTTTGCTTTTTGGCGTTTTGCTTCACTAAATTGAGCATTGGTTAGATCGGAAACAGGTTATATTTTTCATATTTCTCGGGATCGCAACCCCGGATGTAGATTTCAAATAAAATATATAATTATCTTTTTAAAAGTTTTATTTTTTTCACATCGTTTTCTCAGATTAATGCAATGTTTATTTTCCTTACTTTGATCGTTTTTTACAGTTTCTATGGAATATGAGTTTTAAATTTTACTGTATATTTTGATTGATATTTTATTACTGCTAAATAAGAACAACTTTCAGCGCGTGGTATAGCTATCGGTTTATTCGAACTTATTGTTTTCTTTTTAGCTTTAGTTACATGTACGTATATAGTGAGACTATGCGTATGTATGTAAGTGGGTACGTAGGTGATTTAACATGTAGGTATCTAGCAAAAGGCGTTCCTTTACTCGTGTAAAGACTGAACTTGAATATTCATTAGAAGCTAACGACACATCAAAATGACAGGACAACCAAAGCAATGACTGCAACAAATAATACGGACAAAATATTTTGAACGTGCAAATATTATTACATAATGTATATGATAGTTTTTAACGTTCCGTCATTATTCCATCATATACAATTATGTATATATGTTACCGTTAAAGTATGAAATCCGTTATTTTACAGAATACCTAGTTATTCCATGAAATAACTGATCGTGTCCGTTAAAGTGTAAAACTCTCTTGTATTTCATGGTTTAACTAGTTATTTCATAGAATAACGATCTGCAGCCCGTTAAAGTGTAAATTGTAAAATATATATTATATATCTCGCCTTTTAGTATAAGGTACATTTACGTTTCGTTTAACAATATGGAATGTTCGTGTAAAACCCAGTGTGTCAACAAAAAATGTTTTTGTTTTAGAAATAATGTTCTTTGTAATTCCTCCTGTCATTTTAGTAATCCTTGTTGTAACAAATGATTTTATGGTACATTTCCATAAATACCATTTATACGCTGCATAAATTAGATAAATAGCTTCCTTTTCATTTTAATTTTCAATCATTAGTTTATTTATTGAACACCTAGTTATTTCATTTTAGATAAATTGTTTATTTTACACTTTAACTGTTTCTCATTAGTTAATTTATAGAATACCTAGTTATTTCATAGAATAACTAGTTAAAGTGTCAAATTATTAACATATTACACACTTTAACGGACACGATCAGGTATTTCATGGAATAACTAGGTAATCTATGAAATAACTGCATTATATACTTTAACGGTAGCATGTATAACTTATTATAACCCTTCTTTCTCGTACATGTAAATAAATCTTAATTATTTGTATATACGCGTATTCACATCCCACGTACATTACAGAAAAGGTACGCATATTCACATTTTCTTTGAACATATACTTTCTTTTAATTAGTAGCAGGAGTTTCTGTTCTTTACAAAATTGGACCCTTACATTTCTTAGAAATTCAGATTTCTTTCCAAAAACCATCAAGTTACAAAAAGCGAAACACGCAATGAATTCTATGAATGATAAATAGCGAATGGTATAAAAGCGATGATAGTATCTTCTAAAGAAAAATTTCAAAACAGTTCAAAAGAATCGAGACCATATAACCCTCTTGTCTTTCATTTCAATTTACAGGCATTTAGTACTTTAGGATCAAAAATTTTAAAGTTAGACACTTTAGTTGCTGTAAATGCTTTTCCTCCTATGTTTTAGTTTCTAACAGCCTTGAGTAGTATTCTAAATTAATAATTGATAATGTTTTAAATATACCTCCTTTTATTGCATTTATATCTGATAGCATATAAAAAAAAGGATATAAAAGATTAAAATGGCCACAAGGGTCTCTTGTTTACCAATTACGAGAACAAGTTAGAATTGCTATTCATGTGAAAATTCCCAAATATCAGAATAAGTGCTGGCGACTAAAATCATGGTATTGTAACTTATACAAAATTTTTGTGTTTTGATATATCTTGAATTTTTATATATTTTGTATTATTGAATATTTGTTTTGTTTAAGTATCAACTTACTTGTTACTTTTCGGCAATTTAATGTTTAGTTATTAAGTTTATTCATTCGTTAATTTACAGCTATTTTTTGTATGTGCTTAATTCTTTTATTATTCCTTTGAACTTGCAAATCTGAGTAAGCTGATTACGGAATGCTGGATTGCTGAATTCTGTTTAAGGAGAATTGGAGATATACTCTGCTGAGCCCCGACATATTTTGACTACACGTCATTTTTACGCAACTTGTGCAGGACGCACCTTGGATATGTCTAAAACAACGGTTCCCAAACTTTTGACTAACGCGTAGGATCTAAACAAAAATTGAAATCCTTTAGTACCACCACTCCAAAGTACGACTACCACTACCACTCTTGAACAAAGCTCAGATCGCATAAATTTACGAGTGTTAGAGAAAAACCTCAATTATGATGTCGGGGTTTTCAGTTTTGAATTTAAGAGTTAAAATTATTCTGCTTCTTTACGTACCACATTTTTCTCTTGCCTACCATCAGTGGTACGCGTACCACCAGTTGAGAACCTCTGGTCTAGAATTCAAGAGGCTCTGGACCGAATTTTCTAGAAGATTCTGGTTGCAACATACACTTTGGCAAGCTGATGGGGAAGTAATACAAGATTGACAGAAACCATTTCTAATGAAAATCTATTTTTGCATGAATATAACTATTAATATAGTATCCATTAGTTTCGTTGACCTCCGCTCGCAATGCTTCAATCTCATTTTTAAAGGAATCCTTTCATTTTGCTACTACATATTTGTTTACCACTGTCCAGCCTCACGTTTACTATGGAAACTTTAAACAAGTAAATGCCACACTAATCTAAATAATGAGTGATATAACATTGTTTTTTCGGAGAATAACATTAGGTCTTCTAATCAATGCAGAAGACAGCAGGTAGCTTCATTCGTGGTTACGTTATTTTCTAATACTTCAAAATAAACCTCAGCTTCTATATTTCATCATATGCTCAGTAAATCCCGCTTTGTATATATATTTTTATATATACTTTGTATATATATTTTGTGTTAGACCTTGGTTTCGCTTTTGTAATGGACAGGTTCCTCCCCCCCCTCGATTAGCATTATCACAAAGCAACATTGTTTTCTCTCTCCAGGCACAATATGTCTTATGAAAGGCTCCACTTCATCTGTCCTGAACAGAAAGCTGCGAATAAAGACTCGTTGCTGATGGATTTCAGGTATGCGTTCAAGTGGAATCCAAACACCAGATAAGAAAACTTTCTTACCCATTCCAAATGATATATTGTTTGTTCGCTATTTACTGTGGAAGCCACCTCACAGGGCCGGTTTAACTAATTTTGCCCCCTACACATACACACAATTTCGATTTGTGGGACCCTCAGTGGGGTTTCCTTCAAAATTATATTTTTAGAGAAGCTTTCTATTGACTGTTACATAATTTATTATCACTACATAACATACAGTTATATCTTAAGTTGCTTATGATCATTCATCTGTTTTCTGAATATTTACATTTTCACTTGCAGCATGTTTCTTCCATTGTCTCGTGTTATATTTATAAGCTCTGTCGTTATATCTTCTGTTCAGTCTTTATTCTTTAAATTGAATTCTTTTTCCAGTTCCCAGAGTTTTGTTTACTTTATTTTCTGTTTCCTTAAGTTATTTATTTACAAACATATTTTCGTCTTAAGTTTGTTTGAACATTTACTTAATTCGCTTTCCTATCGTGATCTTTTTCCAACAAATCTATCTTATATTTTCTATTTATGCATTCACTGATAACATGAACGCTATTTACACTGAACAAAGACACTGGCGGACAAAAACTACATGGAACAGAAATTCGCGCTGGTTAATTATATTCATATAGTCAAATAAATAATTATACATGTTTGCTCCTGTCAAGTTTATATAGTATTGCAAAAATATTCTTTATACAAAGATATCTGCTCGTAAACACAACCCACACAATAATTTCTTGGAAAGCCTCTCTAAGGAAAAACCTTCTTAATTCAATATTATCTGTCACATAGAGGTAGATGTTAGACCAACACCTGTGTAGTACCATACATGATTCAGGTAATACTGTACCTAAGTAACTATCGACCTTCCTCCCCAAATTTGAGGAAAACATCACAGGGGGTGGTACTCTGATCTGCCACCGTCTTCCCTTACCACCAACCTCACAAAAGGGTTTTCAGCTCGTCATATGCATCCTTGCTGCACAGGTACCGGAAATTGAACCTGCGACCATCGATATGTAGGTGTCATTGTCTCTAACCATTATACCACACGTGGGCGGCTATTAGTTCGGTCAATATAACCTGAGAGTATTGGATATACTAGATTCCATATCGTACGAGAATCTGTAAATAAACTTTCAAAGAATATCCATCATTTCTACTACTGATATTTTTGGAAATTGTGCAATAACATATGAATAATGTCGAGGGAAGAAAACTGAACAGAAAAAGAAGTTTAAAGACCAAATCTGATTATAAAATTTTTATGTTAACTTTAAGAGAGTACATTTCAGTCCTTTGGGGAAATGGAAGAGATTCCTCTTGGACACTAGGAAGACCACTGGTTACTGATGAAAAAAGAAAACTTTGGGTTCTTAGTATACTCCAAAATTTACAACACTGTAATAAAGAAAATAAAAACGATTTGTCAAATAACAATGCCTTTTTTCAGGGCGTAATTAATTATCAAGAAATATAAACTCCAGCTTATATGGGCCTTAGGCGATCTTGACGGCAGAATGCTTTTACTAGAAAAACTGGAAAGAAGAATGAATGCATCTCCTCCCCCTCGTTTATGTTTGGCTCCTTTTAAATCGATGAAGTTTAAAAAGAGCGAAAATTGTGGCATAATCCTAACCTGAAATAAAGCATCAATTTGTCTAATCAAGCTTTTCTTTTTTGGAGATTAATCTGCGTTGGACCTTTATATTTACTGTACCAGAATATTAGAACATAAATGTTAGAATATTCTGCATACGGCGCCAAAAATTTTGGAATATTTGAGATTTTGATATCGTTTGTTGGTTTCAAAGGGAAGAAATTAGAATAATGATGGAATGTACCTTAATAAACCAATATATTTAGGTATATTTAGAATAATAATTCATTGCGTGTTGTTGATGCAATAACATAATGCTGTTGTTATTTTAAGAACCTATTTTCTTAATCAAATGCCAACAGATGGAACATACCTCGCATAGCGCCAAGAATAAAATAAAGTACGTATCACATGTAAACTTACTGATGTACGTACCACATGTAAACTATATGATGTTATTTGATATTATTTGCTATTATTCAATATTATTTCCTCGTAGCTACTTAATTAAACATTATGACTGTGTTAAAGGCTGAGATAAATCACAATTTCCACGAACATATTAAATAGTCCTTAAAACTTCTGTGTCGCAGATTTAAAATACGGTGGTTAAGATGTCATGTTACTGTCTTAGTCACTCTGTTATCTTAGTCTTATTATCAGCTCTTAAAGAAGGAATTGCCAAAGAAGAAATATCTTAGCTGAGTTTTGGCGGTTTATTTTTAACAATAGGAAGAAAATTCTTCAGTCAAGAAAAGGATTCGATCACAGGTATCAGCGTTTAGCAGGAAAAAAAGTGTGGCCAACACGTGCTATCTGCATAAAATTTCAAATTTCCCTGAAAAATAATCCTTACCGTGAGTTAAAAATGTACCTGAAGTTAATTATGCTTTCTGGTTTGCTTGCAGACTCCACAGTATTCCATGAAAGAACGGTGCGAAGCTTAATGAAAATTCCGACTCTTCGTTAGCCAGAGGAAGTGAAAGGAATCCGCCTATTCCTCTGTCAGTTCACGTGAAGAAAATGAATTTAAATTTTAACTTTGTGATACTGCTGTGAATACTTCCAAGAGGGGGACATACCTGATTTGTCAATAGGATAACACCATTGTGGCACATCACGTGAGTTAGTTAACAGCTGAAGGTCCCCCTTTGGATGATGGAGATGAAAGGGAAAAAGGGGACTCCACTTGTCTCTGAGGCCTTGAGATGCCACGACTAATCAAAAGGTTGTGTACATGAGTTGCAACATTCGGGATGATACTGTACAAATAAAATCTTTAAAAAATTAATCAGCTGCAGGGTAATAAGCTGCAAAATTCGCATTGTATTCAGATTCTAACAACTAAAGATAAGACATGTATACAATTACAATATATACATAGTAGAGAGAATAATAATAGAAAATTACGCAAGTAAACTTGAAATGCAATTATATACACTATATATAAATACACCTGCAGAATTGCACGATGAAATAGGAAAATTCCGATAGGTTTTGTAAGATGAGCCATGAAGGCCCGGAGGTATCTATCCTCATTTAAAAACTCATACTTAGACGAACACAGTTCTGTGTTTTTATAGAAGATGTTGTTGATCTTATCGAGAAAGAAAATTGGTCAGACAAGACCATTTGTACTAGCGGGCGTCACTGATAAGAATTAAATAATCGAAGTTTAAATGTGAGGTTTGTTCTCATGGTTAGTGGAAGCATTATGTTTGAAGCATTCGGGGCAGAAATCTGGAAATCTCAATTATGCGGTATTCAAACCACCAAATCTTCCAGTAATAGTTGGACATGCCACAAGTTACACCACAAGACCAAGCACAGAATAATGCAATAATTTCTTATCTTACTGAGTTACTATTAGCGATATAAAAATAAATCTACATACGCCATGTAAAACAGAGGATTAAGAGGAAATGTGTAAAATATTGAACTAAAGAATTAAACTTTATATTGGTGGAGAATATATAAAAATTTTTATTGTATGTTTATGGTGTGTGTTAGTTACTTTCTAGTAATCAGACAGCATTGTAGGTGAACATACAAACGGAAATTACGCTAATAATATACAACGATTTTTTTTAAATCAAAAATATGCATTAATCAAAACTTTCCGAAAATTTATTATCCCAAATTTTTCTTATAACATACATTTATAATCTTAAGACATGTATTCATATGGAAACCTCAAGCTGTAACCTTAAAAAGATATATTTTTATCAGAAAATTTCACAAGCAAAATACACTGCTCGACTTTGAAAATGCAACACCAAGAAAGAGTGGTCAGAAAGTGAGGAATTTTGGAAAAAAGACAGAAACAGCAATAAGTACAGCGAGAACGGCGTCGGCTCAGTAGGATGTAGGACCACCGTGGACAGCGATGCACGACGAAACACGTCTAGGCATAGAGTCAATAAGAGTGCGGATGGTGGCCTGAGGGATTGCTCTCCATTCCCTTCCAAACATTTGCCACAGTTCGTCTTCTGAACGAGGCAGGGGCAGAGTCTGCAAACGGCGTCCGATCACATCCCACACATGTTCGATTGGTGACAGATCAGGAGAGTACGGTGGCCAGGGAAGCGTCTGTATACCGTGCAGAGCATGTTGGAAGATGCGAGCACTGTGTGGTCGGGCCTGCTGAAAAATTGCATTAGGCAGCCTCTCAAGGTAGTGGATTGCCACTGGCCGCAGTACATTATCCAACTATCGTTCGGCCGCCGTAGTGCCCTGAATACGAACTAGAGGTGACCTGGAATCGTAGGTAATAGCGCCCGAAACCATTATGCCACGTTGTCGCGCGGTGAGGCGTTCCACAGTTATTGCCGGGTTAGATCTGTCTCCACACACGTATGCGGCCACACACGTATGCGGCGACTGTCACTGGATAAACAGAAGTGTGGCTCATCTGAGAACACGAAGTTTCGCCATTCTGTCATCCACATCTCTCCAGTCCGGCACCATTCTAAACGTTGGCATCTATGCTAAGGGGTCAATGCCAGTCTTCTTAACGGACGCTGTGAGTGCAGGCCACGTTTAACCAATCGACGGTAAATGGTTCTCGTCGACACGGGAACATCCAGAGTATCTTGCACATGCTGCAGAATCGCGGTAGCCACAGCTTGTCGGCGGATGCGTCGATCCACGCGTGCTGACGTCACTCTGGCTGCACCTGCACCCCTCCTTCTTCCCAGATTACCTTGTTCGAACCATGTTCACCTTAGCCAATGCACAGGGCCGGCATCCATGTGGGTATCAGCTGCGCTTTGACGTAATAACCAACCAGCCCTTCTCAGTCCGATCACCATTCCCCTCGTAAAATCGTCTATCTGCTGGAAGTGCCTTCGTTGACGGCGGCCTGGCATTCTGTCCTATTGTACGTATCCTCTGGGACAAAAACCAACATTATTCAATAATTCGTCTGGCAGAAATAACGACACGAATATTGCCCATTCTGCACGTTCCTTCCTTTATATCTTACTTCACGTGCGCCGGAGAGTTGCGCATTTCACATCATTCGCATAACTCAGTGACGTGCGTCTACACTAAAATTTGCATACATTTCTGACCACTCCTTCTTGGTGTTGCATTTTCAACGTCGAGCAGTGTATTTTAAACATACAATTTTTGTAAACGATTATTACAGGCTGAATATTTTTTTTCCTCTCCTTTAAATTTCTATTGGTTTCTACTTCTCCTTTTTCTTTTAATGCTTTGATAATTAATGTAATAATGTTGCTGAGTAATGTGGCTGTGAAAGATGATGGCTAAAAATTCGCCATGAATAAAAAAAATCCTCTTTTATTAAAACTGGCGGGTTTTTTTAAATTTCATTTCTGCAAATTTATTTTTTAATTCCTGGCACCCAAAAAAGAATTAATGCATCGACATTTGTTCTCTGCGTATATGGTCAGTTTTTTTAAAAACTTTTCTCTTGAGATTTCCTTTTTGGAAGCTTACAGTCTTGAAAGCAGACTGATTATCAATTTTCTATTCACTGGAGAGCTTCGTTACCAGACCTGAATAGGAAGGGGGCAATTTTTTTTATTTTTCTACTTAAAATGAAGTATCCCAGAAAAAGGATTCTAGTGACTTATTTTCTTAAGTATTAACTCTTCAAGCAATATGCATCGAATAAAAAAAATTCTTATAAAAAAGGCAAATAATTTCATGAAACCATCTTTCGCATAATGATTGCGATAGATTGAGAAAGAAATAAAATATACTTTTCATATAGCTATCATTAAAACTTGTTTGAAGTCATTAAGTTATTTCGAAGCAGGAAAGACGAAAAATAAGCAACGCGTTCGCCGGGACTCGAGCCACGGACCTCTGGAATACACTCCCAGCGTGCTGACCACTACACCACGAAGGCATGCGAAGAAGCTGGGAGAAATACCTTATAAACTAAATTCCAAACTATGTAAATATTCATTATGCTTTAAATAGTTAAATATAGAAGTTTCTTACTTTTAAGAGCAAATTCTGGGCCCTGGCGATCAACAGTTTTGATTTTCGAGAATTTAAAGCAGAGAACTGTTTTACTCACATATATTATTAAAATTACACATATTTTTATAAAATATTAATTACGTTTGTTATATACTTGCCCTAGTCCATTGTCATTCACCTCTCATTTATTTCTCCCACAAAGTCCTAATATAATTTGCAACAGATATTGTCTAGATTTTCAGTAAATGTTATTTATCTAATGCCAGAACATCTTAGTGGGGACATACTTTTTGAGGTTCTCACTTTCTTGTCAACCTCAGTGCACCAGTACTTACCAGAAGCAAACATCGCACTTTTTACTCCTTTTACGAGTCAGTGGTCGTCTCTATAGCTTCACAATTCATATTCGCTTCTTGCACAGCACAGATACAAAACGAGAATGCACGATCGAGAAATCCGCAGTCAAACAGATAGAAGTGCCCTACTGGTGAGGTGCTGTTGGCAAGTGCTCCCCAGACATATGAGGATCATACACAGGAAAGCCCAAGATAGCTAGATGTTGACTATATCGTGGATGCCAGCAAAGAGATACCCATAAAAGTGGTCAAAAAGGTAAAGACTCAAAATCTGAGAATGGTGAAGCAAAACAAGAACTTAAAGGATTACGCTCAGTGTGTAATTTTGCAACAATGAACTACGTATACAGAAGTGACCTGATCACGCACGCATACCAGGAGTAGATCACGTTCTAGAAGATCTCTGTCTATAAGTAAGGTTTAGAGCATGTCCTACAAATACGCCCTAAAAAAGTGTGAACCTCAAAAAGGTTAAACAGAAACTAGTAAGAAGTATAAAGCAAAACTCAGTATGAGCAAAGAACCAGAAGAAAATAAGTAACGGTGCGTAATTAGTTGAGGCTACGAAAAAAGGAAGAATTAAGTATTCTTGAAAAAACACAGTAAGGAAGAACAGAAAACTAAGGAAATAGTAGATACTAAGTATCCCCAAAAACAAAATCCTAAAGTAGTAATTTATAATGTGAATAAAGGAGTAACCAAAGACGAGTTAGAAAACTTAATAAGAACTTAAAGTCCCGCTTAAGATAATTCAGAGATAGAGGTATGAGAGGTTTTCACTCTTAAAGCTACACACTTAGCTAGAGGTCATTTTCACACTCGCAAGATTAGGACAACACTGGGTCATTTTTCTGACCCTGGTACCTTTAAATTACTAGTGAGAAATAAAAAAGATTAACATGTAATGTACACTGAACAATATTAGGGATTTCATTAAAATTACCGTTGTGTGAAGTGCTTTGACTTCAAACCCCCAACGAGACATGGTAGATATGTGCAGTATGAGGCTCGAATGAGCAAGAACTAACAGACTCTGATAAAGAAAAATTAATTGTGTTAATTATACTAAAGCAAATCAGCTATTTCTCACATGGTATAAATGTTCACCATGATAATCGAGGTAATACGTGCTAATGCTACCTAACTGAGATGGACCTTGTAAAACAAGGTATAAACTACAGATAAGATATACGCTAGCCACATAAATATTGATGACTATCGTAATGCAATAGAAAAATCTAAAGTTAAATTTAGGAGAAAACAATTGCATCAAGCTAGCATCAGTGCGAAGCGATATTTGGTGCAGAAACAAGCTCTTTGAATTCTCAGTTAAGTTTTGAAAATATTACCGCCCACTGGACGCAAAAAGCAGTATCTATAATTACTAATACGTCACTTCTAGTTTTAACACTTTAAAGCGCACTCCATGCAATCTCCCTGAAAATAGGATAAGATATCCAGTCCCTACTCATTTCAATTTGCTATTCGCCCTCGCAAGACGTAATCTGAATGTTAACAAGCATGGAAAGACTCGCAAAAGAACATCATAAAATTCACATTGTTATACGCGGTGAGTTCACTATGGAGCCCACAAACACACCTGAGAGGACTGAAAGTCTGCGAGTTCACCGCAAGAACAAATCTTTCAGTTGTAAACCAACTGGGAGACATCTTTACATTTGCAGGAGCACGAAGGTACAGTTGGGATAACCTAGCCCTCATCACATGTGTAGGCACATTAGAAATTAAAAGTTAGCATGTTACGAATAAGGGAAACCTCAGTGATCATAATAGTAATATTTATTACGAAATTAAAAACATCACCTTTAGGAGAAAGAAAGAAAGAACATTAATATACTGCAGCCAGATTGGCTAAGATTCAGAATAAGAGTGTGCAAAACACTCTTAGATCCCAGTAATATGATCGTAAATGAAGACATAGATGACCGCATCGAAAAGGCGACAAAAACATTACACAGCATTTATGATACAACCAATACAAGAAATAATTACTCACCAAGGCCAAAATATTGGTAATGTAGAGCATACGACCTCAAGGTACTCAGGAAAAAAGTCAAAGTCACAAGCAAGGAATTTGAGCGCACAACAGGGGTGGAAAGAACACAGGACAGAATAATCTATAAAGAAGTCAGAGCGAAATATAGACAACTAATTTAGAAAGGGAAAAGATAAACATGGGATGATTTCTAGGAGAAAATCCCAATAAGTTCCCCATTCGGGATATATTTCGTTATAATATAATAAAAATGTCTAAGTGCCCTTCAACTAAGCGCCATTCTTAAAAGCGACGGGACTCAGACAAATGCGGCGGAAGAAACATTAAAAGGAATTTTAAATTCTCACTTCCTGTAAAGATTCCCTGACACACGACTCGGATCATCACAAAGGAATAAGAAATAATTCAAGAACCCCTCCGAATACAGAAAATGACATTCCCTTCACAATGACTGAATTAAGGCATATAATTAGGACCCCCAAAATAGGAAAAACACCGGGATTAGACAGCCAATAGAGTCGATAAATGAATTAAGACCAGCCAATGAAAACTTGAGATTAAAACCGATGAATCAAGGCATAGAGTTGTCTGGTTAAATGGTCTATTTTATTTTTCGTGTCCAGGAGCATCCTACTGTGCTTTTGTATCTGCCCTTCAATACCGCATTCCAACACTTTAGAACCAGTTTGTTCTCACTCCCACTCCGTATCAAAGCACTGACTTGTCTGAATAAATCATCTAAACGAGCCATCAGTTGATCCACTGGTTCATGGACGTGCACAGCTTTGATTGGGTAGCGGTCAAGATGAGTAGCTTGCTGGGCTGCCTCGAATTTCATGGCGTACACCAGAGCTCTTTCTAAGTCCTTCACATCAGCCATTCGCAGTGCTTTCTGTATCTCAGGATCCCGGATGCATATAAGCAAAATGTACATTGCTAGGACAACGACTTGAGTTTGACAATCCAGATGAGGGTTACCATTAACTCCGCCCACATGAGTGATGTCACATTTTTGACATTTGTTTACATTATGTTGGGCGTTACGAAGTGCATTCTTTGAATGAACAATATTTTAATTCTGCAATTTAAATTTGCTGTAGTGATGCCATTTTAAAAATTTTCTTTAAAGTATTATTTCCTTACTGTTCCAGACGGAATATAAATTTGTGTCTCAAACTTTACAATATTTCTCTCTATATGCATGTGTATATATATATATATATATATTTCTCCTTTTGGTTCATTTTTCAGGATGTCAGGTTTCTATCGAATAATCTAGAAAGCTTTTTCCTCTTAATTTTTCACATCGCATTCAGTTTTTTAAATAATTGATATGAGTGTATTCACATTTAATATTTCTGCATAACTTGGTTTATCACCTAGTAATGCATTTACTTAATTTTGGATAAAGTGGGATGTCAATTCCAGTAGTATATGATTTTTAATTGTAGAATAATTTGTCTAAAGAAGTATTTGTTTGTTTTTATTTTTTAATTCCTTTAAAAGAAAATTACTTAATAATATCAGAAATAACTCCTAATTTATTACTCCATACACATTCTTAAATACGTTAATGGAAAATTTTCATTCAATAGCTTTATAAATTTATTTTATGCAGTATTTTAATTTATTGAGAACTAGTGCTGATAAATGAATTTCCATTGCTTTCTTAATACATTTAGTTTAGAATTCAGTTTTCAATGCATGTAATTATTTTCTTTCCACGCATAGCACAACAGCGGCTGAGTGGTAAATTCACTGGGACACTGATAGTTCTATCTGAGTTTAACTCCAGGTGGACAGGCTGGCGGCAGAGCACTTACCTGGTTTCCCACATAAGTAACATGGGTATAAGACAATTTTTTTCCTTAGAAAATCCTCCACTAAGACATTTCTCCCACATAGACCTTGTATGCTTCCCATAATCAAATAAACCAAACCAAATCAACCCTCCAAGCAAAACAACTCCTCAGTGGTAATGTCAGACATAACGAGAAAATAATGAGACATATGAAAAAATAAATATATGTTTTCTTCACATATTATGGAATATTCATCCGTGACTAAAGGGAACATGAAGTTACACAGTTCCAAACCCACCAGAAAAATGTATGATAGTCATAAGTTTGACAAAAGATCCTTTGCTCAAATGATAAAAGACTACAAGCTTTGGAGAACATATATGCTAATCAGAAATGCGTGCTAACTACGAGGCCACTGGCATCCACATAAATGCAATGTATTAATTTTAATACTGTTTTAGGTTCTTACGTATTATCTCGTGGACCGGACAAGTAGTCGGTCATTTTTCGAAATGTTATAAACTGTCATGAATTAGTGCCAATTATGGATGACTCTGCCCTTTAGTAATTCCATAGAAGTTATTGGCGTTTGGTGACCATTGCCGAAATTTCCACAAAAGATCGATGAGATACATAAGTACCCTATCTTATATTGACATGAATGAAAACTAAATTTTTTTATCACATACCTTTCTACTAAAAAAATTTTTTTGCCCTTGGTTTCGTTTGTTTAACTATGGCAAAGCACTCGAGTACTATCTGCTTAACAGGAGGGATGCTTTCGTGGAGGACATTCAGGCTATGCACGTGTGTATACACACACATTCATGAACACATATATGCATACATACATACATTTCTGAATCCAGTCCGGATAATAGAACAGTACCTTTTAACCATATATCTTACAGTTTCGATTACTTTTATATACTGTCATCAATAATAGATCTTAGTATTATTAATGTCTTACTAACAATTAAATTTGAATTGCTATCAGTTGATTCATAACTCATACAGATCTTATATATATAAATAAGTTGTTTCAATATAAAGATCACAATGTAAGTTACATAGCAAAAAAAAAAGTGTCAGTTCAAGAGCTATTTTATCGGGTCCAATCATCAGTGGAACTCGAGTTAATCAGTCTTTAATATGTCAAAATGTAAAATTTGAAACGCTTATTAAGTTCTGTTGTATTTAACTAGATGTAAAGGACTATAAACACACATTTTCAAGCAATTCACTTAAAGGTATGTTTCCGGGAATTAAAAGTATACTTATTGGATTCAATTCAACGTTATACCTTAGAATAAGTAATGATACCTCGTTATCAGGTATTTTCGATAGTCTTGAAATGTCATAACTGGTAATATGTCTTACTACATTCAGTTCTTGCTAAATTATGTTCAGTATCATTCAGCATCATTTAGGATTAGCAGTTTTATAGCTAAATTAGATTTCAGTAGGTCTATTACACTAGGCACTAAAACAGTTACTCAGTATTATTTTCATTGCATTTCAACAAAACAATGAACTTTATTTCTAAAAATGCATACTGAACAATGAAACTTTCAAGCATCATATCTGCTTTACCAGAACCATAATGTCAGTTAATAGTAATTTAATTTTCATAGATATGCATATCCAATAGTTTTGAAATATCAGATCTGGTAGCATATCTTAAACACACTGAGTTCTTATTAAATAACGCTTGCATAATTTAACTTCAGTAGTTTCATAGCTAAATTACATTTCAATATGTTCATTACAATATTTCATCTTTATACTCTTTAAGTTTTAACAATAAAATGAAGTTTATTTCTAAGAAAGCATATTGAATCCCAAAACGAAATCAGATCACAGTTAACAATGCTTTAAATATTCACATAGATATATGTGAAATGTATTATAAGTATTTCCTGACACACACTATGTTAATTCATTACAATGGCAACTGGTGACATTTTGATTCAAAATAGTTACTGCATTAATTACTGACACAATTTAGCATTTTTAACCAAGAAAAGGTAATTTTAGTTATTTCCGCATGTACATTTTACATATTAGATGATTTAATTCTTCGTCACGTAAAAGATTCTGATTATCAATATGCAGAATAATTTGTAAATCACACTTTACATGCATCTTCCAGCCATCATTAACTTCCATCTGACAGGATCTAACTTTGCATCGGAACAGTAGAGTAATCTTTAATATTCCAAAACAAACATTAAATCTTTATATACAAATATATGCGCATATATAAACACTTTCATTCCGAAAAACTAAATGTACATTCAAAGAACGCACTTCGTAACACCGGACAGTAGAATGTAAGCAAACGTCAGAAATGTGACATCACTCATGTGGGCGGAGTTAATGGTGACCCTCATCTGGACTGTTATTCGCCAAATTCAAGCTGTTGTCCAAGCAGTGTACATTTTGCTTATATGCATCCCAGATGCCGTCGAGAAAGTACTGCAAGGACAGGATTTCTCTTGTTTCTATCGGGCACTCCGAAAAGTAGAGATGAGACAGCCTTCCAACATCCGTGGCGAGTTCCTGGAGTGTTTCTGTTGAAGGGATTTTAATTGAAGTCTGCTGTAATATTTTACATATTTCTCGCTAAAACGTAGTTCCAATGCGCCGGACAAAGCCTCGAAACCTTGACTCTGGTTTTCGGGAAGAGTCTGAAGGATATCTGCAGCGTCTGCTCTCACAGAAGTGGCGAGATTACGGGCCTTAGCTTGGGAATCCCATCCATTCGTTTCTGCTAATATAGAAAATTGCGTCTTATACTTGCCAGGAGGTCTTTCCATCATATGTGGATGGCTTCAGAAAGGGACGAGCAGGCATGGGTAGAAACTGTAAACCTTCAGAATTGTTCATCAATTTGTTGTTGGATGGCAGAAACTCTTTGTTCGATTCGTTGCTCCCACAGCAGAAACACGTTCTTCTATTTTTTCTTTCATCGAATAGACTCTTTCTTTTATTTGTTCTTTTACAGAAAAAACTCTTTCTTCAATGTGTCCAACTTTATTTTCCATAGAGTCAATTCTGCCGTCCATAGCCTCAAATTTGTTTTCTATTATACAAGTAATCTCTCTTTTTATTTCCTCTTGACCTACTTTCATTTCTTCTTTAACAGCTTCCATCTTTTCTTGAACAGCTTTCATCTCCTCTTCAACGGAAACCTGACCAGCTTCCATCTTTTCCTTAACGAATTGTCCCACTTTAATCTCTTCCAGCTTCCATCTTTTCTTGAAATGCAGCAAAAGCAGACACGAGCTGTCTTAATTGTTCTTCCATCCCTCTCGTGATTGCCATTCAAATCCCACTTCTGACGATAAAAAGTGTTGCGTGCGTACGGATTCGTAATGAATTGAATGCACAAGTCGGTAAAAAGTTAATAGGTTATTCTTTTCACAAATAAAACACAAGGTTGAAATATTTCCTTAGAGACATTGGTACAATATAGCAATATCTCACAGTAGCTTACACAAAGTAAAGTATCACAGTATCGCAATATCTCACAGTGTTATTTTAAAGCTACTAACACGCTGAACAGAACTGAAATTCAAAATACAGAGAAAGTTAATTCGATCTCACAGAGAATTCGCTACAATCAGTAACAGCACTAAGTAAACAATACATTTCGCTTAAAACAACAACAACTACAACTGAGCTGAGATGTTTTCAATCCGGCTTTTACAAGCTTTTTTAATCATTCACCAGTATATTCTGGTAAAATCTATGTTCTCGATTTTTCTGGGTAGCAAAACTCTACAATTACGAAATATCCATTTATTAAATATTAAATGCACGCGGTCTTGTATTTTTATTTTTCCGGTGTAGCTTTTTCTTAAAATAAGTCTCCTGCTGCATTGTATGGGTGTTACGTATTACATACTTAACTACTTCAGTTGTTGAATTTAAAATATCTTAATTGTAATGATTTATCTTAATTCTGTTATCAGACTTAAAGGTTATTAATTTGTTTTTATTTTGTAGTTGATCTTAAGTTTCTTTGCCTTGTTGAAAAGTAATTGTTGTCATTTAATTTTTGTGACAGTTTTGGTTTACACTGATTTTAAGTTGCTTGAGTAATTAATTTTTCTTTTTCCTTATGGTAGTTTGGTTAACTATTTAAATTTTTTTAGTTAATACTTAACTTAACTTGGTAGTTTTTCATTTGTGTATTGGGGTGTTTTCTTTGGTTTAGGAAGACATTTGTATCTCGTTTCCGGGTAGATTTTTGTCTTGTGTTTTTATTTAGTTTTGCTTCACCTTTTGCGGTGGGTGAAAGTTGTTTGCACTCGGGTGATTGTTCGATTTCTTGGTATTGAAGGCTTGTTTTGAGTAGCACGACTTTGCACGTGTTAGAGCTCTCTGTTTTTAGAGTGCTTATTTGTTGGTTTTATTGTATTCCTTGTAGTTTTTCTGTTATTATTTTTTTGATTAGAATCGAATGTTGGTTTACATTTCTCAGGCTTAAGCCTAGTTAGAAGTGTTTTGTTTTGTTGTGAGTAGTATTGTGGATTCTGAATCTGAGTTTCCGGTGGTAGGGTGAATATTTTGTTTTACTTAAAAGTTAATTGGTAATTTTTTTTTTGTATTTAGTATTCTTTCGTCAGTTTAACAGCTGGCTCTGGAACAAGTAATGAGTAAATTCTGCCATTGTCACTACTGCTTATGTCTAACTTTATGTGTTTTGTAAAGTCAGAGGTTATTGATTCTTTTCCGAAATGATTTATCTTAATTCTGTTATCAGACTTAAAGGTTATTAATTTGTTTTTATTTTGTAGTTGATCTTAAGTTTCTTTGCCTTGTTGAAAAGTAATTGTTGTCATTTAATTTTTGTGACAGTTTTGGTTTACTCTGATTTTAAGTTGCTTGAGTAATTAATTTTTCTTTTTCCTTAAGGTAGTTTGGTTAACTATTTAAATTTTTTGTTTAGTTAATACTTATTCTTAACCTGGTTGCTTAATGTTTAATCTCTTGTTAAGTTGACCCTTAAGGTCAAATTTTTAAAGCTCTTTTTAAAGTTTTTGCTAACACAAGTTGGTGTTAAAGTTTTTAAGTTTTGTTAATGTGCCCCCTTTTCTGCTAAATTGGGATCCATATTTTCTGACTATGGTGGTCGTGTTTGATGTTGTGGAAAACATAAAATTTTTCCTATGTGATTATTATATTTTAATTGAAGTAATTTTTATTTTCTGACTATGGTGGTCGTGTTTGGTGTTGTAGAAAACTTAAGAAATTTTTCTATGTGATTATTATATTTTACTTGAAGTACTTTTCTTCGGTCTTGTATTAATTAGTATTTAAAAACAAATCCTTAATTCTTTTCGAAAACTTTTTACGTTGCCTTTTGGGAAATCAAGATTTATGACTTTGTTGTGACATTTTGTTCGCCCCGCCAGTTAGTGGTCTGGGAAAAATCTGTCATCAAGTGAGAAATCTGCACCCTGCTGGATCAGCATGTTTTATATGTAACTACGCTACGCCAAGGTTGAGGGGTAGCGGTGATTCGCTTACTTGTAGGCTTTCACCATGCTGGAATGGGACCCCGAGACGAGGCTAGCTCCTGCTGACAGGTTGATGACCTTGGAGGATCGGCGATTATTCGCCAACTTACAGCATCCCAACTCCTTTGCTTCACCTTCCTGTGTGCATTCTTTCCCCAGGGGTTGCTCTGCACTTGGCTTGTTTTGTACCATCTCGAATCGCCAAACGAGTATTTGGCGGAAAGAAGAAAAAGGCTTGCAGCGATCTACGAGGAGGAGACGTGGGCAGACGGCGAGAAGGCAAATTATACTGAAGGTGTCACGAGACCAGAAAACTGTCGCTTCGTCCAGAGTAGCTGTCTGCGTTATCAGTGAACGATGTCTGAAGTAATGGAGGAGAGAAATCCCCCTTATGGAGGGCGAGGAGAATGCCTACCTAATCTTCGATAACTAACTTTTTCTTTTTTTTCCTATTCCCACAGAGCTTGGCAAGGCTTTTGAAAAAGTAGTTTTCTGCGTTATGTCCCGCGAGAAAATGCTCCCGTTTAATGGTGTGATTGTTAACGGGTATGTGCCACTTTTTCCTCAATTCCCAACCGCCACCATCACCATATAAATGTATAATTTTGTACGAAATCAGTTTATCTCTAATAAATCATATATTTAATTTCACTTAACTTGTAATGTCTTCACTTTTAACTTAGAACACTGGACCCAATAGATCTAATTAAAACTGGAACTGTTATCAATTTTTATGATATAAAATCAACGCAAACTCATCAAAACTCTTAATTCCTTCTGTTGGAGTATTTTCTGGTGTTATTTACTGTTTTATTTGAACACACAAGTTTCACAGTCTAAATGTTGTTTTATCATGTATGTCACAAACTTTTACACCCATGCAGTATTTGTTATAGTCATGTGATTTAGAATTGCTATCCTAATTTTGACTTTCATGTGTTATTGAATATTGAACTTAAAAACTTAAATTAGTAAAAACTCCAACATGGGGAAATAAAAGAATTTAAATTTTCTACTAAAAATAGCAAATTAAATACAAAATCCTTAACAGTATTATATGTTGGGCCAAAAAGTATAACCTATGAAATAGAAGTGTAAGATCGTTCATTACTCTCTCTCTCTATCCACCAAAGCAGTCATCTAACTCCACTAGCGCAATATTGTGCCATTGGGACGTAAAAATAAAGAATCGGGGTAGTCGTTTTGAATGTGGAATCAAATACATCTGCAGTTTGTTACTGCTTCTCATTTTATGTTAAGGGAGTTAAATTTGAAAAGTAATAACATACATTAATAAAGCAAGTGATAAATATTGCTCACATCATTTTAAATCATTCTACTACACCCAACCCTACTACCCTACTACCTAAACGCCTTTTTAAAGATAAAACAATAAGAACTTATTTAATATTTTAAAATTACTGAATTTCTCCTGAAGTAAAATATGAGTTCTGTAGGTTTCGAACCTAAAAAATATATATTAAAATGTTCTTTTGTGATTTGAAAGATCTTACTAAGTAGTAGAATCTACTAAGAAATTTTACTAAGAAAGTAGGATCTACTTTCACAAAACTAACACTGATATAATTCACATTTAACAGTTCATTCCAGCAGCAAAGGGCCCACCAGCGATTGAGCGGTAAAATCGCTAAATACTGGTAGTTCCGACCTGGGTTCGATTACAGGCTGACGGGCTGGCTCATTGACGTTTTCGTGGTTTTCCGCATGTGTAACATGTATGCTAACCAGTTCCCCATAAAAAGCCCTCCACGAAGGCAGCCCTCAGGCAGAAAGCGCTAGTGTGCTTTGCCTTAATAAACTAAATAAAAACCAAACCAATGTAGCAGAACAATGTAATAAAAACACGAAAGATTTTGATGCATTAATTTTATTCCTAAACCTTTTTATGTGAGATACCAATTACCAATGACTACATAAGAAAGAAAGGCGAAAGGATAACCTCTACATATAGAATACAACAGAATGCACATGGCATATGGCAAAATTTTACAACCTTCGGTTACATCAAGCTGTTTATCAAGAAAAGCGCTCCGACAGAAAGATAAATATATGCCAATAAAAATGAAAATTCCTAGAATTTTCCGTTATAATACTAGTGAAACTAGCGATGAATTTGAAAATCTTCCCAAAAGTGTAAAAACTAATGAAAGCAGGAATCCTCAGAGCAACGCAATGCACATTTTGCTGTATATATTGTGAGATCATTTCCGATTTTATGGTTTCTTCCTACCGTTTTTCATTGCAGATTTGTTGAAACGTTTTAGATCTTTATATTCTGCGATTACCCATCGTGCTCTTTTTCGCTGACATACCCACTTTTTCGGGCCTTAATTACCGGCTTGCATTTTAATTAATTTATTAAAAATAACTAGCATCTGACATTTTTAAGTGCATTTTAAAAAATTAAATGTGATCTGGAATAAAGAAATATGAGCTTATACCGAGATTAACTAAATCAAGTGAATAATAGACCATAGATATATTTTTCTAACGAGTTTTATAGCTGTAATTATGTTGTTATGAGTCACTTTTTGCTTGTATTCCAAAATAAAAATCCGTATTAAAAAACCCATGTCCAAACTGGTGTGTAAGTTCAACGAAGAGTTAAAGACAAAATTTCGTATTTCAAGCAAGGACGAGACAACTGCAAAGTTGAAACTACTGCACTCAAATCTGGGATCTTTGTTTCTGTATATATGGAGAAGAGTGGCAGAGGCTTAGCTGAATTAAAAGTCCTCTCGCCTTTGACAACGATATGGTTAGAGGAGGTTGACATCAGGAATGCGGTACAGGACCGACACACTGCGTAGAACTAACAGGCTGTCACAGAAGAATGAAAAGGCAACTCAAAAAACGGTTTCGACTCTATGATGGTGTCGGTCCTCTAATGATTTAAGAGAATTCTTTCCCTCTTGATAAAGTGCTGTCATTACTTATAATTCTTGGGTGCATCAACATATATACTGTATACTACAACGTTCCTATAACGTGTCAGCCCTATGCCGGTTGGTCCTACGCCATGCCATTCTTACTCAGCGCTGATCGTATGCAGCGTCGGTTTTTCACATTGTCAGTCCTAATGCCGTGCCGGTCCTAAAGCGCTGTCGATTCTATGCGGAATAGGGTTTACTCCATGTCGATCCTAAGCTGTTTTCTATTCTACGCGGTGCTGGTCTTATAATAAAATGTATAAAATCATGTCGGCCTTATGAACTCGAGAATATTTCTCGCTGCATTCAAAAATACTTTTGCTGCCAATTTTTATATTTGAAAGGAATAATTTTTTTGCTAATTCGAAAATTTGTCAAACATTTCAATTTATTTGGTTTTACGAATGTATAATATCTTGCTTGTTCCCTTCAGTTTATTAAACTGGAGTAGAAGCATTTGTCGTGTCATTTAACGTTTATTATTATTATTGGTTTTTAAGCAGTATAGTTTCAAATGTTTGAGGAATCTTCATCATTTTATTGAGTACGGAACGAAATAACTTCGTAACGTGTGAATTATGAATGGAATTTGAAGTATCCTAGAATTTAACTCGCAAAAATCCTGAAGTCGAATGATAAAGTTTTGACTAATGGCGCCATCTATTTCTCGAAAGTAGCGTAATATTACTGTATTTATACTTCAGTTTGGAATGTAAAGGGTGAGAGGATTTGATTACAGTTTATAATGCCATTTCGCCTGAGAATGTAATTTAAAGGGAAGACTTTAACGCCTGCTTTTTGTGAACGTAACTGTTACAAGTATGACAGTAGGCCTCAGTTTGCATGCATGAAATCTTATGAAACTTGTTTTTGCTTTTTCTCTTACATAAATTTGGAAACTAAAGTATAGCAGATGTTATATTAGTATTAATATCTAAGAGTAAAATTAGCCTGAATGGAAAAGACCGTGCTGCGATGCATAGTAAATATGATGCTTAATATAATCAGAATAATTCAGAAACAGTTCAATTGTCTATTAATTTATAAAAGCATTTATTCGTATTCATAACGTAAAAGTTCATTTCCTCTTTGTTGTTTCCAAAATTTCTTTTCTCTTATTGCAGATCTTAATGCAGAAAATGTCGAAACTCCATGCCACTCATTCTGAAACCTCTGAAATAGTTGCTCGAAACTAAAAAATGGTGATGTATAAAAAGTTTATACACGAAGTTTTGAAAGCATTTGAATTTTGATTCTTGTATGCAGAATGCAGTCTTACATTACAATAACCTTAAAATTAGGAAACAAGCGAATGGATGTTTAAGTCCTTCTGAACCACACAAATTAACAACTTTGACCAAAAAGAAAAGGTTTAATTTTTTTAAAAGCTTAGATTTTTAATCTATAATAGCCTTTAATGAGGCAAAACATAATTATGATTTTTTAATTTTGTTATCACTTACATATAATCGTATAATAGATATCACATAAACAGCACTTTTAAAAATAGAAATGAGAACTTATTTAATATTTTAAAATCAAAACTCCTCTCTGCACCGACCCACCTCACGCATTTTCTCGCCTTTCGTTCGGTTCGTCGCGCCGATGCACGAGTATCGATTATGATTTGAATTGTAATGCACGTCTTTCGCTATAGGTTGCTTTTAACTTTAAGGCAAATTCTTAGTTTTATTATGAACACTTGTATTTTGTATTTTTAATTATTGGGACAATTCATACCCACATATTTAATTAAATGTCCACTAGAAAAAGAAAGCCTGATGTTCCGGGTTGTCAAGACTCTTGGACTAATGAATGTATAGTCATATATAAAAAGAATCTTGTTGTATGTGTGTTATGTCAAAAGCGTCATATATCGCACATTATGTGTACAAAGGCATTTTCAATCCAAACAACAGTTCACATTTTAGAATTCCGATGAGAAATTTAAAGTTATAAATAGAGCTGTTTCTGGATATAAGAAACAAGTAAAATTTTTTGTCAAACAATTGGAACCAAACCTAAAGCGACGAATTTAGTTTGAAATTGCTCATTGGCAAAACTTTCACAAAATGGGAATATATTAAAGAATGCATTTTTAAAAAGTGCTGAAATATTGCTCAATAATTAACCAAATCTACAAGCAATATTACCCCCAATTCAAGAAATATCGGTTTCTGGCGAACGATTGAAAGACAAATAAGAGTAATAGCAGAATATGTAACAACAAAACAGAATTCCGGATTACAAAAAATCTCTTGCATTTAGCGCTACTCTTGATGGAAATACTGAAGTGAATGATGTTGCGCGCCTTATTTTGTTATTATGTTGTAATTTTATGTTGTTTATTTTTATCTTAATAAATATATTTAAAACATACATAATGCATAACATATTTTAATTAATATTTAATATTATTACATATTAAATTTTTTATTCATGTTGATGCACTACTTATATTTTACTTTGTTTACTTTATATTAATATAAATACCTTTCAATGATGCATAATTAATATTTAATAAAAACCTGAATCATACTGTAGATTTTGCAATCTTATTTGGTGACATATATTTTTTATGACGTGTATTTCTCTGTAAGAACTTTTAGATGCCTAATAATTAAAAAAAATGTGAACTAACCTTCTAAATTAGTACGTTTACTAATAATTTGACATTTACAACGTTTGCTAAAATTATAGCTTCTCTGGGCCATAATTCTTCTAAATTTCGTATTGTTCTGTGTGATAACATAATACCTGAGTTTTAAGGTAATTGGAGTTTCAAGGTGATTGGCATCGTTCAAAGATCCTCTTTTGGCCAAAAATCTCAATTGCTTTTATTTAATATTCTTAAAGGTTGCATCATGCTATCAGAAACAACTTTTCTTTTCTTAATATGTTGACTAGAAGTGGAGATACACCAGGTTTCCTGAGAGACAAACCGGAAGTTACTGTCTGCCACACCGGAAATCAAAGTTTAAAGAGCGAATTAAAGATGTAGTTTTTACCTTTTTTTTATGTTATATTTTAACTAAATATCTTTAAGCATTTCGATATGTCTGAAGAATCTGGCAAAGCATTTTATTATGTATTTTCATATTTTTGTTTGGCAACATGAATAGTTGTGTATGTATGTCATATCACATTAATCTATTGACTTTATATCCCATTAATCTGTTGAAATTTTAAATTCAATTTTTGATTAATTTCTGTTATAATTTACGTTCATAGCAGCCACGATAAGTCTAAAAGTTCACTATAGAATCGCTTGAAATTTTCTACACATAGTTTGTACATTATTATGCATCATGCAGAGAAGGAGTATAAAACTTAACCTTATAAATCGTAAATTATATAATTTTTTTCTTCAATACTGTAAGTATTTTTTTTAAATATCTCTTGACTAACATATTTCCTCATATATTACTAGTGAATCGATATTTTCCTATTAATCTATAAGGTATTTCTCTCGCCTTCTTCGCATGCCTTCGTCGTGTAGTGCTCAGCAAGCGGAACCGAGTCGTGGTTCAATTCCCGGCGAAGGCGTTGTTCGTTTTTTATTTCACCTGCTTCAAACATATACCTAATAACTGTACACTGTCGACTGAACTAAAAAAAAAGGTGTTGAATGATGATGCTCCAACACCACGATTTGGCGATTGGGGCCCATAATCCCCAGTCTCCCTTTAAAAGGGGAAGTATATAAGCTGTTTCCCTCGCCTTCTTCGTGATCAGCAAGCTCCACGCGTAACCGAGAGGTCCCTGGTTCGATTCCCTTCGAAGGCGTTGCTCATTTTTCAAATCTCCTGCTTTCAGAAAAACCTAATGACTCTACAAACCTACTTCATTTTATGCTTATGGTTAGTATATACAACAGTTCTACAGAAAGTAAAAAATATGGTTTTATCATCATTATTTTCTCGTCAGTGATGGCTGACGTTTTTGTTAATTTCGATACAAAATTTTCAGTTTTTTGCATAAATTTCTCAAAATGATGAATTTTTTATCACTTTTGTAGTGATTATAATTGAGTGCAATTCAATAAACAAATCTCATAAATTCAGAAATATAAAAAACATTTTGAAGGAAGGCTTGCGAACAAAGTCGGTTACATTAACAGGATGAGAGTTAGTTGAAATTCTTTTGAAGCCAGGTAACCCAAAAAATGAACAATGTCCTAGCCCGGATTCAAACTCCGGATTTTCCGATTGCCAGTCGGACGTGTTTCCCAATTACACCACTAATGTACGAGGTAAGGCGGGAGAAAATAACCTTACATTCTCCCTCACTTAAAAAGGAAGAGCCAGAGAAGAGGGGATCCAGTCGCCATTTCCTGGTAGCAACGAACTATTTCCCACAATATTTTAGTTCGGGCGCCAGTTGTAGCGAGTACTAGGTATTTTATTTCGGAACAGAAGACGTGAAAAATGGGAAGTGACCTTGCCAGGATTTGAACTCCAGACCTCCCGACTGCTAGTCTGCTCCTCGGACGTACTTTAAAATTACACTACCAAGGTATGCGGTATGAAGGGAAAAATACCTTACATAGGTATCGAAAGACTAGTTCAAAAGAAGACCGTTTCCTTAGTATGGCTATTAATAACAAACACTGAATGGGTTAATTTTCTTTTTTCAAATTTTGTTCCCAATGGGTACATTGATGAATAAAATTTCATTTAATTGAATTGCAGTGATTAAAACATTTTTATTTTTTCTTATAAGAAACTAATGAAATAATCAGCTGCTTATAACTAAAAAAATTGTGAGTATTTCTGTTTGCTTTGTTCTTTTATTGCTCGGCTTCTCGTCAACACAGTTAGTTCAATTTTTCTCTTGCATATTATTTCCTAAACATATTTTGCATAAAAAATGATCTGTACAATCTAATTAAAATTTAATGTAATTTTTCTAAATTATATTATTTTCTAAATATTTTGCTTTCAAATTTATATTGCTTTTTTTAGATGTTAAAATAAGTGTTTATTCATAAAAATTAAATTTTAAACTGAATATAACATTTCGTTCACTAAAATAAGTTGGGTAAAATGTTTTAATAAATTACACAAAACATCTTTAGCATTTTTAAAGGCAGCGCATTTCCAAATTAATTCTCATTTTCAGAATATCTAATTTCTAGTTTTCCTAGCTCTAGAACTTGCGGTTTTACACTTTCAGGCACCGTATTTTCACCTTTACCTCTAACGTTTGAAGGCATCTTTATCATAATTGAAACTGACCAAAAAGTATTAAAATTATGTGTTACAAGATAGCATACAAATAAATTTACTATTTTCTATCTATTCACAACATGACATTCCTGCGGCACAGATTCGTTTAACCGCGCCTCAAGAACAAGGCTTCGTGACTGAATTTTAAATCTCAACAATGTAATAAAAGTCATAAATGTTTTAGGATTTAAGTTGAAAAATTAAGTAATTTTATATGAAGTAGATTTTTTCCATCTAACCGATTAAAAGATGATTTATTTTAGGGAAGGTTCAAACAATAAGTGGGATTTTTATATAAATAATTTTAATATGCACAAAAATTAAATAAATACACTCACTTCCAAAAGTTAAGCACAAAGATGTAAAATGAAAACAAATCAACAAAAACTGCTTTCATTGACACAAAATTCGGCAGGAAAGTAGCATATATATTTATGCATAAAAGAAAATCAATAATTATATACAGAAATGAAAAAAACATTAAATTTTTGTAAGTAATCAGCTAATGACATACTGAAGACATAAACAGAATTATGTATAAAGTGAAAATAAATAGCATACAATGAAAAAAAGGACATTAATAGGGCATGTGATCGTCCCCTCATGTGTACACAAAGTTTACACCTTGTGACCATGCTTTCAATTAGGTGGTCAACCACCGCAGAATTAAGTCATCGTAGTTCTTCTTGTACAGCAGTTTCCAGCTCAATAAGAGTTGTTGGAGGTGGGAAACGTAAAGATACAGAACGGCCGAGAGCATCCCAAAGATTTTCAATGGGATTAAGGTCGGGCGAATCTGCTGCCACGCCATACGCGCAATCCCTTCACTCTCCAGGTAGCGTTATCGTCCATTAAAACAAAAGTAGAGCCAACTGCTGCAGCGTACAATCTCACAATGGGTTCAAGGACTTCATCTCGATACCGGACAGCCGTCAAAGAACCCCGTTTAAAGATGTGCAGGTCGGTGCGATATCCTAATGAAATCCCTGCCCACACCATAATGCTTCCGTCTCGGAATGCGTGATGTTCGGTGATGTTTTGGGACTGATTGCGTGTTCCTTGTACACGCCATATCCTTATACGCTTGTCATCTGGCTCCAGAGCAAATCTTGGCTCATCAGTAAACATGACATTGCCCCAGTCAGACACATTTAAATTGACATGTTCCCGGCACCACTGTAATCGTGCCCCTCTTGATTGGACGGATAGAGAAACACAAACTCGAGGTACCCAGGCGTACAGTCCACTCATATGTAATCTTCGGCGTACGCTAGCTGCAGATATCACCTTACCAATGCACGCTGTAACCATAGATGTCATACGTGTGGCAGTCGCTCTGCGATTCCGCTCAGCTACAATAGCAATATATCGATCTCCCGCGGGGATTGTAGCCATTGGGCGACCGGCTACGGGCCTTCGGACAACTGTCTGTGTGGTTTGGATTTGTTTCCATAAACGTGAAGTTACAGAATGATAAACGCTGAAGAAAAGAGCAACACCTGTGATCGACTGTCTCGCTTCAATGCACCCCGCAGCACGCCAGCGCTCAGAATCTTCCATTCGTCTTTTGGAAGTCATAGAAACACGTATGTCTTGAAAACAAATTGTACGAAAGTTTTAAACACCTTCTATCAGCACTTACAATAAACTTCTGTAACCCTTCATAAAGCTGGCTTCTAAAAAGACTGCCCTTTTTTGCATATTTCTTGACATGAAAGCGCGATTGGCTGTTACCTAGCATATTTACATACTTCCATCTACCTCTGCAGGGAATTGCATCCGCTTCAATTCTGATTTGCTTCCGGAAATTAGGATTTTCCTCTCCGTGCTTAACTTTTGGAAGTGAGTGTAAATAAAAAGGATGCAAAACCGCATGTTAAAGTTTCAAAAAGCCAAATCAGTCACAGACAAGACATCTGCAGTTTGTTTTTGAAAAGCCAAATCCTTCAAGGAAATGAGTCCAAATTTCAGTAAAAATGTGGTATGTTCTCAGTTCTAAACTATGAAGTATTTAGAGAGCTTTCAAGGATGAAAATAAGAGATATTTTGCAAAAACGGAACACAGAAATCAGCATTTCTCAGATGAAATCCTAGAAGGAGAGGCTATATTAACTAAGAAGTAAAGGCCTTTTTTCAAACAATGTTTTAAAAAAAGGAAAATCAATATGAATTAACTAACACTAACACGTAGCACCATTGATTAGTTATTAAATTTTCTAATAAATATTTTTATGTAAATTACAAAAATAAAGTATTTTTTAAGGTCCTAAAGACGTTGTTATACGAGGGTTAGCTTTCTAAATTTGACTTTCTTTGTTTCACTTCTATATTGCTCACTTTTATGGCAAGCAGAATTTTAATCAAAGAGTAAAATGCAATCGCCTGTATTTAAATTACATTTAGAGTTTAATTCTTTTATAGAAACTAAAGATTTTTATAATTTCTACTTAAAGAATTTGAGAAGAAAAGCTGAAAGATAATGATTTCTTTTGTAAAAGAATGAAATATCTTAACCATTAAGGGCGAAGCTGTATTTTACACTTCATTGTAAATCAGTTATCGGGAAGTCACTTCAATACGTGAATAAATAAATAACTATTTACAGATTTATTTACAACTATTTAGCTATTTCAAGTTCCTCTCAAAAGGAGAGTTCAGCGTTATTACTACCGATTCAATTGATTCTAAGAACAGCTTTAAACAAATGCAATAAGGTTGCCACAAAAGTATGCAAAATACTTTAGCGCTGCCTAAGGGCCAGATCAGCAGTAACGACAAGAGGTGTATGAAATCAAATCGAAACATGAAAAGATATTGAAAGCAAGCGAGTTCTCTTAACTTTTTTTATATGATATTATTACACTTTTTTTTTCCTAATGAAGCTAATGCAAATTCCTGGTACACTGAGTTTAATTGAATATCTTTCCCAGAAAATTTGACTTTACATAATGGTTAAAGTAATGTGCTACATTTGTTGTTGATTATATTTCTCCATCTAAGAACATTTAAAAACACTGCATGTGATCTTGCAGATAACAGGAAGGAAACGATGAAGGAAATAAAGAATTTTTTTTACAATTTTATGTTCCAAACGATTTATTTTCCTTTCAAGACCCGTAATGTCTATGATTTTGAATGCTTGCATTTATGAATTAAGCAAAATAATTCAGAGGAGTACTTTGAATTTTAAAGTTTCTCTGAATACATATTCGAACTTGTATACATATTAAACCTTAATTGTTGTGAAGAAGATAAACTGAATATACAATGTACGTCCAGAAAGTAAGTTCCGTTTGGTAATAAAAGTAAATTGTGTACAGCTACAGAAAAGTTATTTATTGCACAAAATTCAACAACTCTTAAACTACTTTTCCACATAACTGCCGAAATATTGCAGGCATTTGTCATAGCGTGGCACAAGTTTTTGTATACCTTCTTCATAGAAATTTGCCGCCTGTGTCTTCAACCAGTCGGAAACAGTTTCTTTCAGCTCGTCGTCATTGTTAAAGTGTTGACCGCCAAGGAAAGACTTAAGATGTAAGAACAGATGAAAGTCGCTAGGAGCGAGGTCAGGGCTGTACGGAGGATGGTCAAACACGTCCCAGCCAAATCCCTGTAGGAGGTTTTTCGTCACATTTGCAGTGTGTGGTCGTGCGTTGTCGTGAAGAAAAACAACACCTTTTGACAGCAATCCTCGGCGCTTATTCTGAATTGCACGGCGCAATTTCCGAAGTGTCTCGCAATAAGCATCTGCTCTGATTGTTTGACCACGCGGTAAGAAATTAATGAGTAAGATGCCTTTCCAGTCCCAGAACACTGTGCACATCATTTTTCGAGGTGTCAAGATTTGCTTCGGCTTAACCTTTGCTGGGGATGAAGTGTGCCTCCATTCCATTGATTGCCGCTTACTTTCAGGGGTGTCGTAAGAAACCCAAGTTTCATCTCCTGTGACTATCTGTGTCAGAAATTCTTCACCGCTTTCAGCATAACGGGTCAAAAACTGAAGTGCACTACCCATCCGTTTTGTTTTGTGTTGCTCAGTAAGAATCTTTGGTACCCAACGTGAGCAAAGTTTACGAAATTTCAGTTTTTCGGTAACAATTTCATGCATTAGTGATCGTGAAATTTGGGGAAATTCCATAGCGAGAGCACTAATTGTAAACCTTCGGTTTTCATGGATCTTGTCATCAATCGCGTGAACCAGTTCTTCTGTAACCAAAGATGGACGCCCACTTCGTTCTTCATCGTGCGCATCACTACGTCCGTCATTGAACTTTCGGACCCATCTTCTCACCATTGAATCACTCATCGCTTTTGGTCCGTAAACATCGCAAATTTGCCGATAAATTTCACTAGGTTTCACTTTCCTCGCATTCAGAAAACGAATCACAGATCTGATTTCACAAGCGGCGGGATTTTCAATCAACACCGACATTGTAAACAAGCACAACAAAGCGTACGTGACTGACAGCGATCTCCAAATGGCGCGCGTTTCTTCTCCTTGATACAGAGCGTCTACTGCGCATGTGCGGAACTGCGATCGCAGAGCTGCAGCGGAGATAAATTGAAACGGAACTTACTTTCTGGACGTGCCTCGTATATATCTTCTGTTTTAAAATTAAATTGTTCGAAAGTTTTATATATTCAAAACTTTCTTCAGATTAATATAATTAACAGAATTTCGATGTTGATAGAAGTTACTTTTCTAAATCTTTGCGTCAACAACGATAGTTTATGAATGCGTTACATATCTTATGTTTCAGCTGCTGTTACTAGTTTAAAAGCTTTTGAGTCTCAAATTTTTACTCAAATTTCTTTCTCAAATTTTTCTTCTCAAAATAAATACCATCAAAATATTCCATATAATAAGATAATCTGTTCAAAAACAGTTAATCAATAACTCACATAATATTTGAACACTCGAAAGTTCTGCTGAGATATTTGACTAGGTTTCTTGTTATAGTTTTTTGTCTTAAATGAAAGTACATAACAAGAATTATCATCTGCATTCTGAAATTTTATTATTCATTTAGCAAAATAATATGTTAACAGTTGCGTATCCGGAGAGAACATGGCAAAGCACTACAAACTGATGAAAAGTTATGCTGGAAGTTTAATAATTTATCATCTCAAAGATGGTAAAATTGCTCAGAATATTCCGAAAATCTTTGATGTTAAAGTTCCTATGATCTTTGATATTATGAAATGATGCGAATTTTATGGAACTGTTCAAAATGCACCGAAAGTCACATTCCAAGCTAACACCAAAGAATCAATTTAATCTATGAGAAATCAATCAACACCCAAAAATTAGTTCTGTAGATGTTGTAGGGGATGCACGAGAATAGTTTGTATTAGAAATTAATCTTGAAACTTCATTTCGTCGTTAGGGCGCATGGATACAATGGGCTAACACCAAGAAGGTGATTATTCGCCAACATGAAAACAAAGAAAATACGACTGGCATTCGCAAAATCCATGGTTAACAAAGATTTACCATATTGGAATAATATTAAATTTTCAGACAAGTCAAAATTTAATACACTTGGGTCTGAAGGATCAATTACTGTGTGGTGAAAGCCAAATGAAGAACTGAATATGAAATACCTATACCATAATGTTAAGTACAGCATTAGAGACATAATGGCTTGGAGATATTTTGCTGTTTGATGGGAAATAATGTTTTTATAGAAAATAATATGGATCAGCATAAATCTATAAATATCCTTAATAAAAACCTGAAAGCATATAACAGAAAACTTGAAATGCAAAATATATTCAAGTTCTACCAGGATTACCACCCTAAATATACAGCCCAAAATATTCACTTCCTGCAGTTATCAAATGTTTTCTGTATTCTTTGGACTTAAATTCTATCAAATTTATATGGAGCTAACTGGAGAATAGAATACGAAAACATAATTTTTCTTTGAAAGCTTTACCAAAAGCAATTCTTATGGAGGCATGGAATAGTTTTACACTAAAGAAATAGTTGAATACATGCCAAAGTACATAAAAAGTCTAATTTTAGCTAAAAAATCAGATAAAATATTGAATGTCCCGTTACTTTCATGTTTTAATTAAATATAAACTGTTTGTTCAAAATGTTCAAATACCTATGTGAGTTCCTTTTCAGAACATTTGAACATTTTTTAACCAAAAATCTTTTGAATAATTTTCTTGAAAACAAACAGGTTTAAAAAATTTATCAGTAGTATATGCCAGACATGGCCAAACTGCGGCTCTCCTACACCTTAACTGTGGCTCTCGAGCTACTTGCGATCCTTTGCCATCTCAAATGGGACTTGTTTTGAATAAATATAGTTTAATATTTTAATACAAATGGAATTTAAAATAGAAATCATGCAGTATCACGTTTCTTTATTAATCGCTAATTTAATTTTAATATTAGTTATGTAAAAATTGGATAGATTCAAATTGCCCACTGCTGGCTTACTGTCAGAGTAACAAATACGTAAAATTACAAATAATCCATATCTGAATATCTGATGATTACTATTCCGAATTTGTTACTTTTGAGCAGGTACTGGTCATCGGAATACACTAATACGAAGTTAATCTAAAACTCTATGCTAACATTGTTATTTAATTATTCTTCCTGACTTATAAGTTATAGCTGTAATCTTTCGCAGTAAGTTTAGATTAGGTTATTTGAATATGGCAAAGCTAACGAGGACTGTCTGGGTAGGAAACTGGCTCGTATTCACGTTACACATACGTAAGAAAACAAAAAACTTAAAACCAATCATGCAGCCAGTCTATTAAAATGGAATCGAAACCAAGTTGTAATCCCAGTATTTCATGGTCTTAAACATTGGGTTAGTGTGACAGCTTTCGCAACAGAATTTTGAAATACAGAAGCGTATAATAAAAGAGCGGTGAATACCAAATTTTGCTTTTCTTTATTATGCAGCCGTACCTAAGTTGTGATAAATATTACAGATGTTATAAAAAGTCCTACGATATACCTGACAAAATAATATCCAGTTTTTTGTAACCTGTGTACAGTAGAGTAACATGCTACTTACTGTCCTGAATCTAGAAACGTCTGTAAATATGCTTTTTAAGAGGTTTCATGATTTACTTCTGAAATAATTTCGGCTCAAGAAACAAAATCCAATTTATTAGTTTGGTTTGGTTTGGTTTATGTTTGGTTTATGTGAAGGATATCTGTCTAAGGGGGAGGATGCCTTCGAGGAGGACTTTCTAAGAAAAACTGGCTCGTATACACTTTACACATGTGAAAAACCACGGAAACGCCCATGCTACGAGCCCATTCCCTCAAATTTATTGAAGCTGAACAATAAAGTGATATTTTACTCTTTTGAATAAGAAAGCATCTACAACGCATTTTCAGTTCATTCTAAGCAACTTTCAGCAGAGTAAATCAATTTTCCAGAAATGGACAAGTAAGGTTTTAAAATTTCTATCATTTATAAATGTCCTATTTCAGGAAAGCACGCAATTTGGAGAGAGATATGACATTTATTATCTTTCAATGGTCTACGAATTTCCAACCGAAGCACAAATAGGATCTGTCAAAATATTTGAAAGGAACGTTTTACTTCACAAAATAGCAAAATAAAACTGTAGAAGTAACTTGAGTAACTTGTCAGAGCTGGAGCATGTTTTGAACCATAAAAAATTACATTTGAAAAAAAAATTATTTTTTATTATGGCTGTTTGACCTAGTAAAACGAACGTTTATTTTGATCCCATGGAAAGGAATAAAAGAAATAAATTTAATACTTCTAAATTTGTTAGAGTTTCGATAAAACTGACATTTTGTAATAAGTTTCGGCTTGCATTTTACTGCAGGAAGAACTGTATAAGAGCAACTGTTAGCAACCACTCATATAGTTTGATGTAAAATATAATTTAGAATGTAGTATAATTTAAAGTATTAAATAAAACATTTAGTAGCTCTTTGTTAGATGGCCCGGAAATGTTTATTTTTACCAAGGTAAGCAATATGTTTTGTTAATTGCAATAAAGGTGAAAATGTCAACAAGATTACTAGCTAGAAACATAAGAAATGGTACGAATTAGATGCATGATGGGTAAAATCAATTAGAGATTTCAAAAGGAAAACAAAGATATAAATAATTTGGAACTGCCTGTTTAATTTTTAAACCTTTCAGTTAATTAATTTCTGTATAGTTTCAGTTTGAAAGTTAAGGCCTAATATTTAGTTGATTGAACATCTCTTAGAAATGGCAATTTGCCAGTCCACTTGGAAGATAAATGTCCTGGTAGCTGAGCGTAATATGAGGATCATAAAATGAAGGAAAAATTGAGAAACTCTCCTATAAACGAATGCTGCGTCAAAATGGTAAGGAGGAACGCTTTCAAAAGTATATAAAACGAAACAATAAAATAAAATACTTGAATATTTATGAATTATAACTCAACAAGAGAAAACGTTTTGGGTCTCTCTCTCTCTTTTTGTGATCTGGAAAAGCTTTGTTGCTATTTGATAGTTGCACTGTGTTGTATTTGAAAGAGAAATTCATGCGCTTTTTGTTTTCGAATTTTTTATATTAATAGCTCTTTTAATCCATTTTTTACACCTTTGATCAATTTTAAGGACTATTGATATCAATTACTACTAAGTGTATGTTTTGAAGGAACCGTGACTAAATAAAAAAAAACTAGAAGAAAATATTGCTTTATTCTTATATTAGGCAATAAGACAGTAATAAAGCTAATAATCAACTTTAAATAGGTGCAAAGCTAAATGAAAATCCATTAGGGAAAAGAATAAACTGAGCTTTTTAAAAGAAATGTCTCTATTATATAAACGAGCTTCAAATTTAAAGTAACCTATTACTCTCTTAATTAGTTACTGAAAATTCTAAAAGAATTTTCGAAACTTGAAGGAGCAAATTAAGACTTCATTATTTACAATTACGTTTTATTTATATTTCATCGAATTAGATTGTTATTCAGTAATTAGGTCACAAAACGCTTTCTACGTTTTCTGAAATTGATGGAAACCAAGAACTATAAACTTAGGTGAGGGCGTTTCTTTCGCAAAATTGTAGAAATAAGAGTAATCATCATTTAAAACATTTATATTTTCAAAAGCATTTAAAAAAGGAAATGACCTCTATAAAGACGAACCGTTTTACTTAACGTGTACTAAACGTGAAATCATTACTTTGAAGTGATATATACTCTTTATCAGTTTGGCTGCGCTCCGAGATCTAAGTACTTAAGCGAAAGAAATCTGTCTTAAAACAATTCATGTAATTCTAGCAAATGCCAAGCTTCAGTTGCAATCAAAGATGCAAACGTTCGGGACAAACGCTTCCCGGAAATTAATGTAAGATGACAGAAAACAAAGGGATGAGTAAATGCAAGTTCTCTTTAATACTTTAAATTAAAAAAAGAAGGCTTAAAATTCTGTAAGCTGATGAAAGAGAAAGGTATCAAACGAAATTAAATTTAAGAAAATCCGTGTGCTAAACATTATGCGCTCCGATGAAACCATTACGAAGCAAAGGTCAGCAAAAATTAAAAGTCGATGTTGTTTAGAAACTTTAAAATAATAATTTACGTCTGCATAAAATAAGAGAAAATAAAATAAACTCTCATTCTCGTTTTACTATCTAAAGGAAGCGAAATGCTCCACTAGTAATCCTCAGAATAATTACTTTTCCATTTAAAATGACTAAAAGATAATTTAAACAACTTAGATTTTAAACTCTTGTGGAGAATATTCTGATTAATAGAAAACAGAACTGGAAACTTAAAGCAGAGTTCAGGCCAATACATTACCTTAATTTTAATTACTATGGAGCATAAATACTGTATGGTATTAAAAAAGATGTAAATGCAAGCAAATTCACAAACAAACAGAAGCAATCAGTGTTATAGAGCAATCAGTCAGTGACACATTGTTTTTTTTCTAATTTATTTTAAGAATTTCTACATTAGTGAAACTTCTGGTATTTTCTTCAGAAAACGAGTATAGATGCTATAGAGTACTTTTTTATTTCTATGTAGTATTTCAAAACTATTACACTACTAATGTCTCTTAAATTGTTAGTCTTGGGCCTGTAGTTTTACTTAAGAGCTGAGTCTAACACAACTGAGACAGTTTGGGTTATGTTATACTTTTTAGCAAAAATGCAGGAACTCTCGGTGTTTCGTAGGGTTCTCTGAAGAAAGCTATTGTTTATGAGAAAAAGAATTTTCGGGTGCGGAGTCGTCAAAATAAAATTAACTGTACTCTTACATACAGTATGCAAGATATTATTCTCAAAATGTTGGGGAACAGGATACAAATATTGTAATAGAAACCTATGCAAGCTAAATTTTAGAATGTGAATACGAATTTTTAAAAGGTACCTCTTGGGATAGAAAGCTATTAATTTAAAAATTTTGGTCTGAAATTACCATTAATAGAAATCTTAAAATTTGAAATGATTTCTTTGATAAAATTTATTTTTATACGGCTTCTAATTCTTTCTTATTTAAAGCGGTTTTGTTGGGCATGCAGTTTTGACAAACTATTTTAAGGCCAGTTCCCCATTTAGTTGTTAATTTTAAATATGCGTTCTTTTTTTTATAAAGGACCCAATTTTTAAGAGAAAATATTAGCAATATCTTGCTAACTTACATTTTACTTAAGGAAAACTTATTAACAGAAACCTTTTTAGTAAGGGGACTGTATAAATATCTAATTTTCGCATAATGTTTTACTAAAAGCATTAAGAATTCATAGCTATCGTAGTCTGAGAGACTACCTTATTTGGTTAATTTCATAAAACAGGGACAACTCATCTAGCATTAACGACCCAAGACATGATTATTCAAACAATCCTTCTTAAACATACTACATAAGATCAAGTAACAATTTTGTGACATTTGTATTTAAACTAATAAGATTTAAATATGTATACTTTATTTTATTTGAAGATAAAATTTTTGTTGAACTCTTTAAAAAATCTTAAGCTCGTATTATGAACTTAGCCTATTCTCAGCAGTGACTCACAGTCAAACATACAAATACGACAACAACATGCATATCTCTGCAAAAACTGCTTTTCGAGCAATGTTCTTTTTTTTAAATTGTGAATAAATTCGACATGTTATTAAGACTTCATAATCCAATACTTCGTGTTAATATAGAAATAATGTAATATTCTATTCAATATTAAACGAGTAACCGTTTAGTTATTTTGTTTAAGATTGTTACAACTAATGTATAAGGTAGAAGTGCAAATAATATTACATTGCATTGTCAGAGAGCTTTTATTGTTAAAAGCATGAAGTAAATTAATATCATTATCATACAGATAATTTATCAAGCAATTTAACTCATTTAGGGTTTGCTCATTTCCTTTAATTTTAATTTAAAAGAATCATGTTTGTAGAAATTAACAGAATATCAAAATGATCCTTCTTATCGCTAAGAATAATTAATAAAAATTATCTTAACGCTCTTAAATAAGAAGACAAAAGAACGGTATTTTAAGCGCAAATATCCTTTCCTTATTTTGCTAGATAAGTTAATAATGATACGTGTGGCATTTTGAAACGCGAAGTTTAAAGTAAACATTAATTACATATCTTAACTCATTAAATTAAATGGTGCCTGGAATAAAAGTTACCTGGGAAAAAAGGAAGCAAAAATAATGGCACCGGAAAAAATGGAATAATAGGGTAATAAAAAGAAAATTATAGTAAAAGGATAATAGGAAGAATAAAGCAACTCCCGAATTCCACCGAATAATTTCACAAAACTCAGATGGGACAAAAAGCCAAATTTTCTTTTAACTAGTAGGATTATTGGAAACTTTCTTAAACAATGTGTTAATGAACTTCATGAGCTATAGCTCATGAAGATCGCTTGGAAAAGAGGTTCTTCCGAGATGACTCTGGACGAATCGTATATTCTTCCCCTCCTATACTTAAAAAGCCTTATTTTTAGCTCCATTCCAGAAACAGACTGGATTAAGAGCTGGTCGCCTGGAATGTCGGGATTAATGTAGAAAAGCATTTTATGCATGTCAAAAATTTTAATTAAACTAAAATGTTATATTTTTACTATATATTCATTAATATTATTTCCCTCATTTTTTTTTAATTTCTTACTTAATATTTGTTAATTAAGGTAGATTTTTCTTTCCTGGCTCTATTATATTAATGAGTACCGACTGTGTACTTTAGATGACTTCATCTGACCCTGAGTGAAAAATAAGCATTTCGATTTAAGGTGTTTTATTCCGTCCTTATCTGTATATTATATTATAATACGTGTTTATCATATGTTATCATTTATCACAGATATATATTGATAGATACATACAATAGATACAATAGATACATATATATCTGTAAGGATATATGAATATTGATTACGTAGATATAAATCCATAATAAACAGCAGACTTGGCAGCCGAGGCAGATTAAGTAATCACTTTCTTTAACTGACATTTGTGGCCAATGTTGTCTTCATGCTCTAATTGTGCCTGTTCAAAACATTGACAGTTTTGATAGCTTTGTGGTAAGAACAGAAGCAGCAAGAAACAGTTCACTTAAACCGCAGTGCAGAAAGCAAGTACGTAGTTAACTAGTATGAAAGCGTATTAAGAAAATGGTTTTCGATTCGAATTAGCTATTGCATTATCTTTATGTAAAAGTCATATGATTTGGATTAATCTAGAAATGACGCAGTCCAGGAATGCTTACGTACGCTATACATATTTTCAGAATAGAGAAGCGAAATAAAAGAATTAAAATTAAAAATTGGGGTAAAAAAGGGTCTATTGGTAATATAAGTTATAATTTTGATTTACATATTTTTAGCTGAATATTTTTTAATTAATCTCAGCTGCCAAGTTTGTTCTTCATTGTAGATCAATATCTGCGCAGATAGTATTATGTCTCCTTACGTATTATCCTTACGTCTAATTCTGTGCCATGAATAATTTCTGTATCATTATATTTAGTCAACAGCTCTTCAACTGTGAGTATATCAATGGAAAATTAATTTGTGGAATTATAAGTTGTGTAAATGGCAAAGAATGGAGCTTTGTTATGACTGTTAAGTGCTTTGAATGTGTCCTAATCATAATCTCAATTTTATTGGCTATGTAATTATTATGCTGTTTTTATTCAATTTTTTATTATTTTTACGAAACGATTACCAAAATCTGAAGGATATGCAAAATGAAATGTCAGATGCGAAAAGCTCGAAATTTGTTTATGTTGTAATTGTTTATTTTATGCACTTTATGAAATGCAGTAACGTCTGATTCCTTTCGCTAGATTAAGCCATTGCATAAAATATCATAAATAAATTTTTCTTCTTCAATATATGTATGTTGTAAACTGCAACATCATCCTGACAGAGAAAAATAAAACATAAGCAGTTAAAACTCTGACAGAGCCTACATTTGAAAATGTTTAGTATTTACTCCACATAAATAAATAACAGTATTGGAGATCATTGATTTTTTACGATCTTCATAATAACCATCTTCGCAGAAGCCTAGAATCTTCTGGAACTATGAATATTCATCTTAATTTTAAATTACCAGAAGCTAGTGCACTTTTAATTATGCTCAGGATTAATTAAAGATTATGTTATTTGAAATTTGCCTTTCAAAACTGATGGGCAAATTTTTAATCTGAAATGATGCAATTTTTCAAAATTAAGAATTTCTATTAAATTTAAAGTTATTAATTAAATTGAATTTTCTCATCAAACTAACGAAATAAATTACTCCACTGTGAAAGCTTCAAATTATGCAGTCATTCAGGAGCTTGGTGGGAGAATAAGGTACCAGATGAAATAAATAAACATGAAAGTAAATAAATAAATTTGACTGTGTTTTCTAAAAAGGAATTTTTAATAAATCCAGTTTTCATCTATACAATATGTACAACGGGTATGAGAGCTCATTTTCATTAGGAAGCTCGTTTTCTTTTTTCCTCCTCTAACTTTCCCTTTACGCAGATAGCCCTTCTATGTTTTAGTACTGTCAATTAATTAAACAAACAAATGAACATTCATGTATAAATTACACATCGGGAAGAGGATGACATTGGTTGAGCATGAGACACTTGAGATTTTACTTAACTGATTCATGTTCTATGGCAAAGCACTCGACTGCTACCTGCTAAAACATTACTTTCAAGGGAAAATTTCTTTTAACCATTAAACTGTCTTTTACCATTTATCAGATCATCTAACAAAATATCTGTTTGTAAAATTAAAATCTTTTGTTTTACTCAGAATTTTTAGAATAATTTTTCTGCTTCTACTGAATCGTTACAAATTTTACTAAGATTGGACAATTTACTATGAAAAAGCATTGAATGGTTGTGTTGCTTATAAGGAATATCTTCCTGGGGAGAAAGAGGCTTCTCCTCGTGTTAAGTTTCTTCAAAAATCAAGAAATTCTGTGGTAATAATGTATTTAACTGAAGAATGAGGAGAGATATTGTTGTTCAATCACTAATCAGTTCGGTCAGTTTTAGGCCCTACTTTTCTGTTATGGGTTTATGTGGTGATGCTCTCGAAAATACGGTTAATTTTATGAAGTGATCGTTACTTTGTACATTAATGTCTAAAATCTAAGTAACATGGCTACAGAATTCATTTTAATTCTATTAAAAAAATTTAACACAATATTTAAATAACCTTGTTAATTTTTACTAACCATTTCCTCGTTTTCGTATGCAGAGTTTAGCACAGGTAAATTAAAAATTTGTTTCCTGTACTAAAATGCATTGTTTTATTAAAATCAATTGAAAAAATGTGAGATATTTAATTATATAAAAAATATGTAATCACAGACGTTCCTCTAAATTGCAACCACAATATGCTTTTTCAATTAATTCCCTCTCTAGAACTGCAGATGAACTTAAATGATTTTTCTGGTGAACTTTAACGATTTCTCAGATGAGCTTCAATTATACGACAGTCAATGTTTCTCGTAGCAACAACTTAAGGCTACAACATAAGGCGTAAGGTAACCTATACCAATGACTTGACAATGACCCATCTGACGCCCTCATACTTCTACTATCGGTGAGACTAGAGGTCGGTTATCATTTCCTGTCAACGCCAGGAAAGATTTACTAATCCGAAGTTATGTTTGTCATGAGAATGTTTTTCTCTCTCATCTTGGTGACATTCATAAATATACCTTATTTTTCCTGCTGCAAAACAATAGTGCCTTATTTTCTGTTTCCTTTTTATTTCCCGTTGACATTATTCCCATTCTCTTTTTTTTTGTGACATTTCGTACTAAAACGGTTGCCCGTCAGTCATTGCAAGCAGAATTTGAATATGATAAAAAAAAATTGATGCTTAAGGTGCGCCTAAGGTAGCAGGTAAATTTGGATTTTGCTCTCTCTGCTGGCAAAATGATGGCTATATATATATATATACATTCAAAATATCATTTTAGTTATACTATTAGCCAAAATCACCAAATATGTCAGAACACTCATTAAATAATAACATACATGTCTAAACATTAAACTGTCCCGAAAATCTCAAACAACTGACAAGAGTCGGTGAGTTTACCACTCGATTATTCTTTGCCATAGTTACACATAAACACTTTTGGACTTTAACTAATGTGTAGTGAACATTAACTCGATTATCATCTCTCACAGATAAACATAGATATATTTAGATTAAACGCATGTAAAAGAGTTAACTGGTAAAAGAAACTATTATAGTGCATATGTACACTGCGTAAAAAAAATGGAACAGTTCTATATCTCCCGTTCTACTAAGCCAATTGACAAAATTCAAATTGCATTTTTAATGTCTCGACTTAGGATATGTATTAGATTTATATATAGCATTGTTCTAATATAGGTATTTTGACACAAAATCGGAGATTTTCTGAAATGGCATGCCAATTTTTTCCATATTTTGATTCTACAACTCAAATTACCCCAAACTGCCAAGTTTTGCAAAAAGCGCACAAGCAGTTCTTAAAAAATTAGCTCTCAAAATTTTAGCTCCTTAATGTTAATTCAATTTGGTATGTATTTATTAATATCTATTGTTTTATTACATTTACTGGATTCCTTCTTTCACAGTTCGAAATTTAGGTTCACTCTCAACAAAATTGACCATTTTTTATGATTTATTTTTAAAATTTGTATTTTTAAATAATTTTTATAAATTTTTTGAAAAACATTTTGAATTATAATCTATAAAATTTTTAGCATCAACTTCAAGTAGATGGATTTCTAAATATACCTACAAAAGATTAGAGCTTTTTCTTCAAAATTTTCGAAGACACACGTGAATTTATATGTCGGCGCGTTTTGAAATTTGGCATATTTGTTGAAAGCGATAATAATATCTAATGTGGTTTACGCACTTTGCTGAAATTATTTGAAAGAAGAATGATGTAACTTTTTTTTTCCTCTCCATTACAGTGGAAGGAATAGGAAAATAGGTTGCCACCTATTAAGAAAATCGCCAAGTAAATTATTCTCGGCGCAAACTGAAAAAAATTCGCCAAATTAAATTTTTGAATTTCTCCGTAAATTTAGCACCAAATTTTACAAAATTCAATATTTAGGCATAATTTGATTCATAGAATCGAAATATGGAAAAATATGGTATATCAGAACAAGACCAATTTTGTGTCAAAATACCTATGTTAGAATAATGCTATATACGTATAAATGTAATATATATCCTAAGTCGTGCTTTCGAGACATAAAAACGCAATTTGAATTTTATCAATCGGCGCAGTAGAACGGGATCTATAGAACTCTCCTTCTTTTTTTTTTCGCAGTGTACAGTAAATTTTTAACTAGAAGAGACAACAGTTGACTTATCCTGACAACCTAAACAGTACAAGAGAAAAAATATTCTACGCATTTGTTAACCATAAGGGTTAGGGAAGATGTACACTCAAAGCAATCGTTTCTAGTTGCCTCAGCTTTACTAAGGGTAAGGATCCTCAATACAGAACCATTGAGTCCAGATTAAAACTAATGTGTTTGATGAAACACGCAACAAAAGGACTATGGAAGCCGAAATCAAAACGACAAATACTCGATAAAAGGGAAAACAAACCTCCCATCGGAGCTAACTTTGAAGCGCAGATACAAGACAAAACACGCAACACAAAACCATCGAATTCCGGGATCTATATTAGATGAAGAATCTCGGCATTTTGTTCTGAGTTCCTGAGAAGAGAATAAAAAAGGATTTTCTTTTAATGTTGTATATTACAAGGTCACGTCAATCGCTGCAGCCGCAATTTTTATCCTCCGATATACATTTCTCACTGTAATGCGCATCTCACACACGTTTGTTCACAACAAGGTAGCATATCAGTGAGGTAGCTGATTCTTTCTCTCCAGTCCTCTTTTCATGTTGGTTCTTCTGTTTCTTCATATCACATCAAGGTAAATCAATCCACTTTAAGCTTCATGCAAGTTTTATACCTTTAATCCATTCATCGCTCTTTATCCTTATTTATTTAATTTCTACGTTTTCTTTTTCTCAAGTAGAAAATAAATTTAACTGCAAGTTCACACAAAATCAGCCTAATTTTCATCCAAAAGTCTTTTAATTACATATCTTTCCTGTATTAGCATTCAAATTTGACATCTGGCATAGTTATGCCTCTCATCATCTTACATTGGTAGACAGATTACTTGTAACAGCTTGAACCAGTCAGGAAAAAGAGTCTACATGAGAAATGCAATTCGATTACCATCTATGCGCAAGAGAGCACTCTAATTTTTCCAATATACTTCACGGTATGCAAAGGAAGACAAAAAGTAGCTCACAAAAAATGCAGAACGCTGGTAGCTCTGGAAAACAGCTGAGCTTTCGGTTCGAAGCCAGGCAAAAATGCTGGCTGCATGGGTTTTTTTCATTGTTTTCCCTATGTGTAACCCAGACACGAGCCAATATCACTCCGAGAGTTCTCCGTAAAGACATCCCTTCCCTTAGCTAAATAGCCCTAATGGGCTTTGCCCTACCCAGCTAAACCAAATCAGCCACGTCCAATGATAAATGCTAATTATAAATGGAGGCAAGATTATAAAGGAAAGTAGCCTTCTTTTATTACCACAAACAAAAGATGTCCCTTTCGTCCGTTTTCTTCATTTTTCTTAGTTTCAGAGCTGAATGTAGTTCTCTCTAACAGCCGAATCGGCACGAAAATGTACCTTTTTTACAAAAACACATTCAGTCATTTCCATCGAGTTCTCAACAAGCTACGAAACGATTTAACTGGTATTATCCCCATAAGTAAAATGTTTCCTGATATTTACTATGAGAAAATCTAAAAGGAAAAGGGTACCCTGGTACCCTTTAAGTCCGTTGATTTGTGTAAATCTTTTTTAATCGGTTCCGAAGAACCTCTCTTCCTATCAAGCAACAAATTTACAGTCTTCCCTTTCAACCAGTCGAAAACAGAACATTAATAACACAGAAATTAGTTGACCTTTTCTAGGAAGACCTCCTTTAGGAAGTTAGGGTACTACATAGTATAAGTAACTATTCCCTTTTACTATTCTTTAGATAAAGCAAAGAAACAGTTGCAAAATTTTTATGAAATGTATGGAAGGATGTACTTAAAGCCGAAGCAAAAGACAGTTTTGTACGTCTCAAGAAATACCAATAATTAGAAAATTTTTTCTTGAATATCTCAGGTATGGCCGAGCAGTAAAGTTGCTGACAACTGGTAGCTCCAACCTGGCTTAGATTTCATGCGAACGGGCTGGCTGCAAGGGCGTTTTCGTCGTTTTCACCATGTGTAATATGTATACGAGTCAGTTTCTCTTACAAAGTCTTCCATGAAGGCTTCCCTTCCCTTAGGCAGATAGCCATAGTGTGCTTTGTTGCAGTATCAATAAACCAAACCAACCATATCAACCGATATCTCAGGTATTAGATCAAAAGTTCTGTGTTACCTAAAATGAGGGAATAGTTGCAAAACTTTTAAGAAAGCTATCGAAGGATGTACTTAAACCTAAAGGAAAAGATAGTTTTGTAAGTCTAAACAGATGCTAATAATTTGAAAGTCTTTTTCTTCGATATCACAGATATCGGATCAAAATTTCTGAGCAGGTACGGCTCAAATCTTTAACATTTAAATATCCTTCCTTCTCCCCATATTATGGTGATAATTAGCAAAATGCGGCGCATTGTGAAGCAGTTACGTCTTTATTCTCTGAGAATTTACAATATAACTTAGTACGTGCTAATAAGACTTAACAGTGATTAGCCACTGGCATTGATTTAAGTAAAGCAATTGCTTAGATTCTGTAATAACTGAAGTGGATGAAGATGTATTATACAAATTTAGAACAATGAATTCATTTAAGTATAAACACCTGCAACAATAACGTCTATTATTCACTCCTGTGTCTATCCTCAGGTATTTCCTCACCACATTACAGTAACTGGACATTTTATTAAATTTCAGAGCTAAATGTTCTAGAGCTCATTTAACTCGAACTTAATGATGAAATACTCATTTCACTTAACAGCTATAATTTCAAAGTTAGCTGACAAAACATGTTTTCATTATAAGACAATTTACATTCTAAGGATTCTATAGCAATTTGCAAACTGCAATACTTGAGCATATCTGTCACTATTAACAGCATAGAAAGCCATTGAATGTATGAAATCATTGTAGCTGTGTTTTACAAAAGTTCCAAAGTTCCATTGCTAAATACTTTGGATAATTAACTTCATTATGAATGAGACACATTTCACTGGATTCTCCAGACCAGTGCTGATTATTGCAAAGTTTCAGGATTGTTCCCTTTTAACTATGAAATATAGGAGCAAATTAGAAATATTGAACTTTTGCAAATAAGCTATTCCAATAATTTTCAGAGATTGCAATTTGTTGGACTTCTGCTCGTTTCTGAAGCCACAAATGAGAACATGGAACTTCTACTAAAATATGCTTCTGATTTGATAAAATTTTCGCTCATAAAATTCAGAAGCAGAATACACTTAATCAATAAATTTCATCTTTTAATTATAGAGAAGACTAATTCAGGGTAATCATTTTCAAATAAATTAAAAATGACGAAACAAGTTATAGGAAATATGACAGGAAACCATAAAAATAAACTCATTTTTTTACTTCTCATTAAAAAAGAAAATATTTGTTTTCAAAATTTACATCGATTTTTTGAAGATCTAAATTAGTATTTAAAAGAAAAGTTATTTGATTACTTTATTTTACCCTAAAATTATATCTTATACTTACTGATGTTGCCAGCCTTTTTGAGCTTTTGTTTAGATAAATTGTTTAAAATTTTCAAAACTTATTTTTTAAGATACAATAATCCAAGATTTTTAAAGTATATGAGCTAAACTATTTGCGTTGAAAGCAAGCCAAAGTTTATGAATAAAGAAAAAATTTTTAAAAAAAATCAGTATTCAGTTTTTCAGATTTACCACTTAATGCACAGTTCAGATTTCCTGTTTAAGTTCTTCTTTTATGTTACTTTGTACGATGCATTTAGCTACATTTTTCTTCTAAATACGTATAATTTTTCTTTTAGAATTATTCTTACTCTTTGATTTAACGATTTAGTAATTTTAATTTTGTTTTTAAAATTAAGTACTAAAGCATTAGCAGCATCCAAAAGAAAGCTTTCAATTCTACGTTCTCTTTTTAATATAGTAAAATTTTTATACCTGTGTTTGAAGTTGAAATGCTAATTTTAAATAGAAGAAAGATATAAGTTTCTAGTTCCAAGCACATGAGCTTAGTTAGCTTCAGTTTTATTAAAACTAAAATATCGTTTTTGACAAAAATGTACTTTGAAATTAATAAAGCTGAATCTATGTAATTTTATCATATATAATCTATTTGAAATAAGTGCATTCAAATAAATTAATTTTTTAATAAATATTGCGATGTTTTATGAAAATGTTTTGTAGTACATATATTTCGGAGTTAGGTAATTCTAACTTAGAGTTAAAAATAATGCGTTTAATAGTTTGAAATATATTCAAGAGGAAATCTCAAGTTAAAATATGAAGCACAAAGTTTATAGTGATATGATAAAGAAACGGAATAGAAGAACAAAATAAAAATTAAAAATAATAATCTGGTATCGAATTTCCTCGTAAAGGAAACAGTATCACAGGGTACACTCATTAAAGGTATTCAAAGCAATGAGATTATTTCTCGAAAACATTTGTTATAGAAAACTGAACACTTTTTCATATTAACAATCGACAACAGAAATCAGTTAAGTTTCCTCACTGGTATGTAATAGTTGCTATACATCGGAAAAACTTTGAAGTTTTTAAGCAATCCAATTAAGAAATAAATTTTGTGACCAATAATTTCCGCATGCAAAGTTTTTAATTTTAATTTTTATCTCAATAACGAACTCACAGTATATTTCCTACTCATAAACATAACGTTACTGTTGTTTACTTCGGAGCAGGAGAGAAAAACTGCACTACTGCTTTCATTTATCAGGGCATAATTATGTTGTAAGGGAATTTTATATTAATTAACCAGTTATTTATCATTTGAGCCTTTACAATAATTTCGTCATTCCGTATTCCTCACCAAAAGTTAGTAACTCTATTTAAACTAACGCTTTTGGATTTTAAGAAAGCGTGTGTTCTGTCATCATGTGCACACTGCAGGTTAGTTTCCTGCCAGCTCTCTGATAACTTCAAACATTGAGCTTTGCTTGCTGCCGACATTTTAATTCTCACGCTCGGGTAAAGTAGTGAGCCAACTACTAGTATAGTAATTAATTGTATAGCCTTTTACTAATGATACAAGTATAACTAACCCTTGAGCACAAGAGAGTTCTTTTGCTTTCTAAATTCTGTTTAAATTAAAAATTTATTTTTAATCTTCTCGAAACTTTGTCATGTTTCAGACATAGATATAATTTGCTTCAGGTCTGTTAGGATTATTGGACTAATTCGGATCAAGTAAAACCCTAAAATATATTTTAATTTTTCTAGCTAAATTATTTTTTCCACACACTCTAAATTGAACTCTTTTGAATTTTATCTGATATTTCTTCATGCAACTAACTTGTCAGTGAAGTTTGTTTACTACAACTCCACTTTTAATCGAGTTGCAGAAAAAACAAACTGAAACTTCCCTCTTGAAGGCCTTAGTAAAGAATTTTAGCTTTTGCCCTAAGTTCTGCTGCTTCGTATGAAAAATTATACAAATATCTCTGTCGCTAAAATTAGATTTTTTCTAGAAAGACTGTAGTCGGTAATTAAATATCTACTTTATTTGTCGACTACGGTAATCATGCTAATATGCTTTGCATTTTTGCTTACTTATTTAATTAATCTGCTTTGCATTTTTCATTAGTTATTTTAATTACTACAGTTTCCTCATATTCAAAAATTCACAGATTTGTGTTCACCAATTCATGAATTCGTGTTCAATTTAAACTGATATGTGTATTATTAAAGTTTGCATAAGGTTCTGTAATATGATTAACGAAATATATATAAGGATTTCGTGATTTTTTATTCAACACTGCTCTTTTCATATTTTATTTTTATATGCTTGTAATTCCATGTTTCTACAGAGATTAGTCATACCGCTTCGAATGTACATTACTTTGATGTATCAAGTTTACAGCTTTATTTGTTTTAATAGAGAAAAAAGGGTTTCCTTCAAGGAGCCGTTAAAGGCTATGAAATGAAGACAGAAAAATCATAATTAAGTATTGTGTTTTAATGGAAGACTGAACAGAAAAACAAATAAATGAAAATTACTTGCGTAATTGATGAAATCTGAGAGATTTTGAAGAGCAGACCTTTACTGAACTTCGAAAGTTATTGATGAAAGCATCATCTCTTTGGCAGATATTTCTCAAATGCTTTATTTCAATTAATATCCAATTACTGTTTTTTCTAATTCTCAAAAGTAATAAGAAATCTACTCAAGAGGAAAAATATTAATTACTTATTTTAAAATATAAGCAAACTAGTCTTTAATGGTAAACCTTCTGCAGCAGAACTTCTTTCCAAAATCATTTTCCTTGAAATATTCTAAACTATGTTTTAAATGATGGCTTGTAAATTGTAGCATTTGGAAGTATTATTATATATTATATCAAGAATAAGATATATAGAACAAATTCAGAAGTTTTCAAATAAATATTTCTCTCCTGTTGTGAGTTATCTCAATTTATAGATTGATGCACGCGAGTGTTGATATCGCAGGGAGTCTTGTTGAACAAATGCATGGAAGCATTTTTACAATACATCAATAGCGAAACGACACTGAGTTCTGAAGAAATGTATTATTGAAATTATATTAAACAGAGGGAAATAGATTTTTGAAAAATGTCCAAACTAGAAAGACATACAGAAATCTTATTTTTTTCTTTAACATTTTAAAAATATATTTCAGCCACTCAATTCATTGGTTGAATGTGTTGATTTCCATATACTCCTCACAACTCAGTATTTGGGAAATACAAGAAGAATTATTTATGTTTTGGGTAAAATGTGCGTTAAAAATTAGTTGTAGAGTAGGTAAGCGTGTGTTTCTGTATTTGTGTTATTTTAGAAATGTTAACTGAATGGTAACATTAATCGACGAAAACAAATATTCTTCAAAACAGCAGTAGAATTTAATTAATTTAGTATAAATATAACTAGAAACATATAAATGCGTATTTCCACAGCTTTTCAATTAAGGAAATTCAAAAGCTTGTGTATGAAATGTTTATAATGAATGCTAAAGTTCATTTATAGACTTTTCATAACGTTTCTAGAAATAATCTGTCCGATGATGTATCCCTGATTTTAATACTCGGAAGGCATCCGTCGTTGAAAAAGAACCTGCGAATGTAAAATTTTAGGCTAGGACAAAAAATAGAAACAATAATTTGGTATATATGCTTTCAGGGATTTTGTTTTCCGGAGAAAGAGAATTTTGCATAAATGTTTCTGCTTTTAAATAAGAGGGATCTTGGTCTGATTGCCTTTAAAATTTATGTCAAATTAAGGTTGTATTTTTGCCTCATTTTAAATGGATTGAAATCGTTATGAAGCCATTTGATGACTAACGCTCTTCTTGGCATCATTCCTCTGTTTACGTTAAAATTTTTTTAATCCATTCTTATTTTACTCTATATCAATTTTAAAGACTTTTTACGTAATATTTTGATCATTTTAACTAAATTGTTAACCACAATAAGCTATGTAGATTCTATATTTTCTTACACAAAAGGGCGGGACTTCGGCAATTTGCAACACTATTTGAATTATAATATTAACAACGATCACTTTAAGCGGCGTCTGCAGAAAACTAGGATATAGCTCAATATACGATATTATTGAGTACTGGAACTCCTTTGTTTGATATGGCTATAAATTAAGATAGTTTACAAATCTACTGGTTTCGGAGAAGTGGGATAAGCTAATCACAGTAAATGAAAATTGAAATCAATACATGTATAACAGTTTTCCATTAATATCTATTATTAAAAGAAAAATTTTTATTAGTTTAAAAACACTTAATTTTTTTAAAGAAATTTCCATGTAAAGCAATAAAAACATGAAGAAACTATTCTAAAGGTCATTAATTTATGCCCAAGTTTATATGCCCAATATTTATATCGCCTTTTTTATTTATAGTAATTTACATCTTCTTCTATATTAATTAATCGTTTTATTTCTTAATATTTTATAATAAATGCTCTTTTTTAAAACCATATATTGCTTTTAAAGTATTGTTTATGCTTCTCTGATTTTCATGAAAGTTTTTGGCCAGATGATCATAATATACCCAAGTTGGACAATTTTAAGTACCTCATGGGTTTTCGTTGTTTATCATGAGGCATTTGTTATCCGCTTCAGAACACAATTCTGGGTAGTTTGCAGTTTTTCTCTGTTGGTCCTGCATGAGTAGACCCAGACTGGACAAGCATAACATGCAGTAGGGAAGTATGAATTTATAAATGTGTAATTTGTAATCAATTGCTAGAACGCTGTTTCGAGCAATTAAGATGACGAGTTTACAGGATTAGTAAGGATCACCCCATGATAAGAGACAGCGCAGAGCAATGTAATTCCATAGAACTGCAGGTTTCCATGAATGCTTTTCTTCTTCCAAAGCGAACAGCAACAGTTCTGTCTACATTTCCGCCAGGTCTTCAATGGCTGGATGTGATTTTGTAACAGTTGGATGACTGAATTAACAAATGCGTTTTGAGCAAGGATCTCTGTATCATCAGCATACACTGCTAGTGTAGTGCAAGGTGTATGTGGAATGTCGTTCACATAAATGCTGAATCATGTAGCCCTAATAGGGATCTCTGTGGCACACAGGCTGAGGGAGCAAGATAGGTTGAGTTTGTGTTGGAAGTGCGAACGACAAAGTATCTACCTGCCAAGTAGGATTGAATTGTGTGTGATGTAATGTGAGAAGCCGAGACTGTGGATTTTGAACATAACAGGGTCCGTCCAGACATGATCGAAAGCCTTGGCTATGTCAATGAATAGTTCACCAGTCATCATTTTAGTCTGAACCCCCTCTGAAATCATTTATACAACCCTGTACAGCTGATGAAAACTTGAAAGATTACTTCTGAATTCAAATTGATGTGGAATGATGATGTGGTGATGTTCTTTTTATCTAAACAGTCAGATTTTTATTCAGACGAACTGCTTCCAGGAGCTTCATCAGAGCGAAAACTTCAAAATCGGTTTATTTATAGTCTTTTTAACCAACGTCTATTACCACTGACGAAATGAACTTTGGAGTGAAAAATGTGAGGGCATGCCATCATAACTGTGCGCAAATGCATCCAAACATATTGCTGACTGTTTACATTGAAGTGCTTCATAATTCTGCTGAAAATTAGTCAATGGCTGACAACTTTTATTTTTTGGACATGGTTTTGTGCCAAATAACTTTTATTTGTTATGAAATAAGTGTTTTATTTTTTCAGTCATGCCGCTTTTAACATGATCTGAAAAATTCTGCTCTTCCCAGTAGGTAATAAATAATTCCAAACGTCTAATATTTTCCTTGCTAGAAAGGTTGCATATTATTATATCAAACGTTTTCAGATATGTGTGAAAGCATACCTAATAACTCCCATTGAAACTATGTGGGGGAAGGTTGCTGTTGATGGGCCACTTTAACAAAATGATCCTTAAAATCGTCAAATTTAACAATTTTACCGTTTTGCATATGATAATTTTAATACAGTATCATCTCAGTACAAGTTAATAATATGTTTAAAATTATTTTTAACATCATTTATCAATATAAAATGCTGATTATAAACTAACACAGACCACTAAAAATGCTTTCGAACATATAGCTTCGCATTATTCACAAGGAATCAGGAACTGTATTTTAGTTTAGTCTTTATAATCATGATATAAGCCTAATGCGAGAATCTACGAAAAAAGACCAAATTTCTTTTATTAGGAAAAATTTAATGAAAATGAGAGCTTCAGGGTAATTTGCGGTTAGGCAAGTATGAAAAGAACAATAACCATAATTTGAAAGCTTTCAAATAGCATAAAATTATTATTAAGCATACTATTAATATTAGGCTATAAATCTTACATAAATTACTGCATCAATTATTCGTTCATGATGAGTTCAGTTCTGTTTTCCGCATTAATACATTTTGATCCCGTTTCTGACGCCAGGACACTTCTCATGAACTCATACTTTACACGATAGACATTGAATCATTGACATTGAAAGCAATGAAAGTTTAACTTTTTCTTTCTTCTCTAGTCCAGAAATCTGGAATCATCTTTTCGCAGCAGTGGCCCCGATTTTATAAGGTTAGTATTGTTATGTAATACATACTTATCTTAATTGTAAAACTTATCTTAATTCTAAAGCTTATTTTAATTCAGTTATCAGTAATGGAAGTTATTAATTTGATTTTAATTTGCTCTGTTGAAAAGTAACTGTTGTTCATTTTTTTGATTGGCAGTTTTGGTTAACTCTGAACTTAAGTTGCCTGTGTTAATCTTTTATTCTTTAAGTGTTGTTTGGTTAACCATTAAATTTTGGTTCTTAAACTCAAAATCTTAACTTGGTTTTTGTACTGTTTGTTTAATTTCTGGTTAAGTTGCCCCCTAAGGTCATTTTTACTTTAAATTTTAAAGTTCTCTGTTTATTACACTAGTTGGTGTATAAAGTTTAATAAGTTTTGTTTAACGTACCCCTCTTTCTGGTGAAGTTTTAAATCTATATTTTCTGACTCTGGTGGTAAAGTCGTTTATGGTCTTGAAGAAACATAAATTTAGCTGTGTAATTATTATATTTGAACTGTAGAAACTTTCTTAAGAAGCATAAATTTAGCTGTGTAATTTTTATATTTCAACTGCAGAAATATTCTTCGGTGTTTAATTTAATTTAGTTAATCAAATGCCAGATTTTTTGCAATTCATTTTCTTAAATTATTACTTTGTGATGAAAGAGTAGATTTTTATAGACTTGTTTTCGAAAATTTCCTGGAGAAAGAAAAAAACCTTCTGATTTTCTGAATGCTTATCTCAGTCAATCAGTTGTCTGGGAATTCCTTAGCCAAAAGCTTAATTCTGCACCTTCTTTCTAAAGCTTTTTTTGTATGCATTTGTGCTGCGCAGGAATTTTGTCAGGAGGGTGACTTGGAGTCCGTTAGGCTTCCACCCATATAAGAGTGACACCCTGCCCAAGGCTACGGTCTGGAATGTGTTTATTTCATTGTGGCGAATTGTTGATTGACCCCATGCTCTGAACGTAATACTTATAGCTTCAGGTTGTCCGTCAACAGTTGGTATCCTCTAAAGACTTTTTCACCTTCTGCCATGGATGCTCCTCATAGAGTTGCCTTACAATTGGCGACTTTTGGAACACTAAGCGTCGCCAAGACGGGGGTTGGTGAGAAGAAGAAAAGGAGCCTGCAGCAGTGTTCGAAGAGCAGCGGTGTTCGAATCGGAAGACAGACAAGAAGCAAGACATCGAGCTTTTACCTGACTGAAAAAAAAATGGCTGCAGAATTTTTCGAAGAGGAAACCACCGAGGGTCGGAAGCGTATAGAGGACCAAGCCTAATGAATAAAAGAGCAGAAGGGCCAGATTTTCCTTCCTATAGTATCCACTAAAATGTATTTTTTTCTTCTTTATAGATATTAATCCAATCTTTCAAGGCCTAGAGCTTAGCTCCTTATTGTAAACCCGAAATGGAGCAGCTTTGCATCAAATAAATTTTTTTGCCCCCCTCCTTCTTTAGATGAATTTTATGGAAAAGGTATGTTCTTTATAAAACCAGTTTCTCTGTAAAACACCTAAAACTTACTTGTCACGCCACCTCTAGAATGTATCAAAATGTTATAAAAATTATTGTTTAATTCCTAATAAATGTTAAGCTTAAATTTAATAAAGCTTGTTTGTTTCACTCGTAATTTAGAACACTGGACCCAATTTTAAAAATAAAATTATATTGAAGAGGTTATTTCTTATAACACAGCGCAAAATTGTGAAATGCTACACTTGTTGTATTATCGATATGGTTTTGATAACTATACTTGTTTGATACATATTTATCTTCCTAATATTTTGTTTCAATGTATGTCACTCCTTTCACCTTTCTGCAGTGTATTAGTTAGTGATGATATGTGTTAATCTAGCAACATTAGTATTATGTTTTTACGATCATGGCACGCAGGAGTAAATTAATAATGTTAAATTTAAAAGAAATACAACAGTATCAAAATTAGAGATGTACGACAGAAAAGCACAAAACTACTATCAGATCTCAAAAATATGTAGCGTATATCATAAATTTAATATGTGGGTTCTGTTGGCTAAACTGTTTTAAAGTCTCTGAAAAGTGTGCATCATTGAAAGTTCTTGCTGAGAACAACAGTAAGAATTACGTTGCCCTACCATTGAACTTGCTAATTTTCTGACTATATTCCTACACTATGCATGTTCCTTACTCTATTTAATGTGCAGATACAATTTTAAAAACTACAAATAGGCATAAATTACGCAAGAAGTAATGAAAATCATTACTATAATTTCAACAAAATTTTCCTTTACTCTCGAATTAGGGATACTCCAGTTTGATTAAAGTTCGATTAAAAGCTTATATGATTTTTATAACAAAGAAAATTAGATCATTATCTAATTATAGATTTAATTATAGATTATAGATATTAGACTCCTGATAACTTTTTACTATATCACATATAGTGACATTTTATTCTTCAACTTCAAAAAGTTACAAAATATTAACCTCGATATGGTTTTCATGGTTGGCCACCAGCCCATTCACAGAAACGCAGACTTACTCATTGAAGGCAAGTAGCAGCCGGCATGTAATACGTCTGTGGTTTCGTTTATAGCAAATAACCATTGTTAATATAGCCAAATAACGCTGACTGAACAGAGTTTTAAATGTTATCTTAACAACTAAAATATTATTAACAGCTTACTGATATATATATATTTCCTTTACATCGATAAATTAGAAAAAAGTACAAAAATCTTACCTTCTTATAAAGCAAACTTGTTTGAGCGTAGATCAACTTCCAATCAAGATGGTGGTTTTCTAGCTTTATGTAGTATACTAAACTGTCAACAGGTAGCGTCTACTATCAATAGAAAAGAGTAGAGGTGACTCAGCAAAGGAACTGGTCCATCGATAGCAATCTTATTCTAAATTTAAAGTTAATCGGATTAGCATAGCTATCCAGTTGTTGTAGATAGGTTGGATTAAATTTGCTTTTATAAATAACAAGTATAGCTGAACTTAATTGTGTTCTATTACATCGGTGCTAGAGAACACCTGTCATTACAAAGAAACTGATGCATAGAAAGAACTACTAAATTCAATGCAAGCAAAAGTTAGCAATACCAATACAAATAAAATTAATGACGAAAAAATAATTACCGGAGCTCTTTTTTACTCAATAAACCTGTGGGATTTTACCTATTTAATTTCAAAATTCTGGGTTTCAAAATTCGTGGGGTCTTAGAACCCCACGAACACTAACAAGCGAATAATTGCTTAAGTGTGTGAACAAAACACGTAACACTTAAGAAAGGTTCAATATCCTTTACTTTTCAGAATATTTACAATCAGTTCCTTCTTGGAACTTTACACAAAGCCTCCACTTGGGCTTGAACTTAAATAACTATGCAATTTAAACTAAACTAACTTAACTAAGCTATCTGAAAGGTATAGCCGAAGCTATCACAAATCTATATAGTTGGCCCCTAAGTATTGATTAAATAGGCGAAGACAAACAAGGGCCTAAGGTATGGACGAGCATAGTAACTAAGAGAGAATGTAGCCAAGAGCAAACGCGCACTAGTCAGGAAATCAGACTCTCTCTCGAAGTCAGTAAAACATCGACTTAAATAGTACTCTTACTCATTTGCATTTACTGCGTTTCTGAATTTACATTCTGGCAAGAAATTGTAAGCTAAAATTAGAATAAGTTAGGAAAGATACAAAACTTAAAATAACTGTTAATAAACTTAGAATAAACCTTTTCTTGTTCAAAATAATTTTGCTTTAAAATTAAAAAAATTTAAAAATTAAATAAAATTTGCTTTAAAATTAAATTTTAAATTTTGCTTTGAAAGGATTGACTTTATGAATGATGGAAGATAATTTCTCTCACTCTTATAGCCATGAATTGCAGATAATCTTCTCAAATTAGACCTCCAAGCACATAGACTCTCCAAACACTGCCAAATAATGAAAAAGATTTATTTTTACATCCAGTAAATATTTTACTTTCCTTCTTTACTTTTCTATTTCATATTCCCTTTTTAGAAAATTCTTTGAAGCATTACGATAAGCTATCAGTTCTTCAGTGTTTCTTGCGTCAATAACTGGATACTACCACAGAAACATTTGACATGATTTTATGCGTTTTTTTTGTCATTTGTTTACAGTGAGGAAAAATTATAACTGAGTGTATGTAAGCCATTTCAGCCTATGAAACTATGTACATTTAAATTAGTTAAATATACCGTTTAAATAAAATAGTAGTTTAATTAACGCACTGTTAACTAAGTTATCTTAATCGTATACATCTCGTTATTTTACTCGTATATATCTCTAAAAGAATTACTGTGTTGAGAAAATTCATAAGGCTTAGTCCTACTATGCTTATACGAAAAGAAGACATTGTTACATAAATGTTATCTATAAGTTAGTTTAACTAGGCTTCAGTTGTGTTTGGTTATCATGTCGTTTTTTTAAGAAATAGAGCTTTAAACTAATAGTGCTTCTGTTTCTAAAAGTAGCACAGGAGACTCAAACAAAAATCCTACTATTTTATATTTTTCTAATTATCCGTTTTTTAAAATTATAATAAATTATGCTCGTAGCCTTAAGGCAATAAATGGACAATAAAATATTCGTACAATAAATTATTAGTCAATAAATACATAATAAATTATATACGTACGTAACGTTAAAGCAATAAATGAATCAGAACGGAACAAGATTTAGTTATCAAAATAGAATCAAATAGATTTTAGAATCAATAAAGGCACGTTTGGCTACTTCAAACAGGTAAACATTGTTGGGAATTGTTAACGAACAAGAATACTTCATTAACCACCTTAACATAGTAAATCTACAGTTCCTTTCTTATGTATCTATAAAAATTAACACATTCGGCTGAAACACTGCACGTTATAAAGTTTTCTAATTACATTCCAATAGTGTCCAGTAAATAGTCCAGTAAACATTGGAATGAAAATAAGTCCCAAATCCAATTTACTATCATTCTTAATTCCCTTCGATTACTGATATACATGTAAAATGAATTTAATAAGATGGAAGTTTCCAAGAAATGGGAAGATTAAGTATTTCTAATCAGAAAACCTTGTTCTCCAAACGCAGCTGACAACTTTGCGATTCTTTAAAATAATTTCCTCAAATATATCACAAAGCTAATGAAGCAGTGAAATAACGTCACGAAAGTTTCTTTATTTCAGATGCACTTAAAATCCCTAATTATCAGTGTGTCACTTATGGATTTAATGAAGGGTAAAATCTGACATTTGATAAACTGAAATCGAAACTATCTTTATTTAAAATTATGTACTTTGTTTCTAAGGTTGTATGGTTATGCATACTGCTTTGATCACTATGCCGTTTGCTGGCAATTTCATTATAATACTCTAATTCTAAAAAAGCGTTATTGGAATATTCTCAGTAAGCAAACACATCGCTAGTACTTGCATTACTGAAAAGGAACCACTGCTGTGTATCTCTAAGGTGATTGATGATAAACTCACATTAGAATTAAAGCAAATATTAAATAAGATATGTTTTATACTAGGGATTCTTAACTTTTTCTTGCATTTAGAAGTGGTTTTCTTCATGGATCCTCTTTTATTTTTCTCCATAATATACCGGTGCATGTTTGTATACAATACAACCATAATACAAGTAACTGCTCATAAATAACGTAAAGCTAATAATAAATTAAGAATATGAACAAAAGTTGTGAAGAAATGGTGTATTAGATGGTGTAATTATTCTTTAATTTTTTTTAATTCATAAATATAAACAAGTTTTAAGAAAACATTCATGGGCTTTAATTGTACAAAATCTCCATTTTAATAAACGTGACGGTTACGGTTGATGCACTGATGCAAATTTTCAATATTTTCCGTAAAATACTTAGTTTAATACATAAAGAGCTCGTGAAAAATATTCAACCTGTTTCTTGTTTTCCATTCTAGTTTTTTTGTTCTTCATACTTTTTATTGCATTTTGGTGTTTTACTTTCTTACATCGCACTTATAACATAAACCATTTATGCATTTAAAAAAGTATTATTTTAAAAGGTTGTAGGGTTTATATTTATTTTAACTAACATTTATTTTAAGTTATCTTTCCCGTTTAGCCTTCATTTTTCCCATAGAATTGCCCGTGCCAGAGTATGTAAATTATAGAAGCACGCGCAGTTTATTCAAATTTAGCGGAAGCTAGTTGAATTAAAAAGGAAAAGAAACCAGATTGTGGGAGTCTTTCTTTGAAGTTACGCTAGTGAGGTTGCTCGGTAGAATTTAGATCGGCGCGTGTAGGCCTCTGTGCATAGCTTTGCAGGAGTGCTAGCTTTCAACTGTTCAATCAGCAATCTTGCTGAATCTCAGCGGTAATTTGACACATGGTTAGTTTAGGATCTCAGAGCCTCGTCGGTAGTGTTTTGATATTTGTTCATCCAGTCATTACTTTCAGTTTTACGTTCTGTTTCAGTTAAACCGCCGGGTTGGCGCAGTTTGTGACTCGTCAAGTGGACGCAATTGTCATTTTAAAGATAAAATAAAAAGGGCAATAACCCCTTCTTACGTTTCTGTGTAAATTCACACATAGTAGCAGTCATTACACCAGTTTCTGACAAGTTGGGGCCACGAGATCTTACATTGGCGCCCGAAAATATCACGAACTCAGATGGCCGATAATTTGGTGGCAGCTTCTGTAGAATTTCAAGAGCAAGTTATGGCCAACCAGTTGGAAGGGTTTGGATATTTAGTCCCAACTAAGAGGACATCTATCAAGTCAAACGCCAGTTTAGACGGAAAAAATTCTGTGGTGATATTTTTAGAAGGCCTAGAAAATCATTTTCAGCTGTATCCTGTGCCCGAAAGGCAAAAAGTTGCCACTGCCACGTCTGCTTTAAGAGGACAGGCTGCTCTATGGTGGAAAAACATTGGAAAATTTTTATTAGGAGAATTTGGAGGCCAAACATACACGTTTGAAAATTTTAAAGCATCGTTGTTAAAAGCATTCCCCATCGTGAAAGACCCAGCAAAGCTGGAAGCTGAACTCTACAGTTTGTATCAGCGTAACATCGAAGATTTAACGGATTTTATTTTACGAAAAGTCAGGCTGGTAAATATGCTGTATGGGAAGAAACCCGACAACGAGGTAATTGAAATAATTTTACCCAGATTACTACCTGCTGTCCAAGACTTCATGGAAATCCGAAATCCAAGCTCTTTGCAGGAACTCTTCGAGTTGGCGGTCAAGTTCCAAAACCGACGGATGAAAAATCTAGAGAGGCAGCGTATTTTCAAGGTTCCCGAAAACAGTTCTCAAACCAACCGGCCGCTAAGAGGAAACATTCTTATGGAGGAAAGAGCTATTAAGCCAACTCACCGAAGAACGAAGGTTAAAGCGCGAAGAAATTCGAAAAAAGCCTTCCGCGTACCCAGAAGACTGAAGGTGAGAAGAAAGCTTTAAACGATTAGAGGGGCTGTAAAAGCGAGGGTCCAGACCCCTGAAATTTCGCAAAATCCCTCAAGAAGATACCTAAACACGGTCTTGGTAAAAAATTTCTAGTTACCAGTCATCCAAGTCCTCGTCCACGAAGTACCGGTAGAAGCGCTCATGGATACAGGAGCTCAAGGAAACTTCTTGAGCTACAAATTCTACAATGGCAACTTTCGTAGACTACGGTTATTTAAAAATAGAAACACAGAAATTATAGCCATCCAAGAAAAACCTGCCAATGTGTCGGAAAATTATGATTAAAAGTGCAGATAACGGAAGAAACCCTTAAAATATTATTTTTGTGGTGAAAAATTTACAGAACCCAGTCATTTTAGGAATGGATTTCTTGATGTCCGCTAAAGCCAGATTGGATTTTCAGGAAAATGCAATTACGCTGGAGATGGTGGAGCTGGTGAACGAACCTGAATTGGATATAAGCCATTTAACTCTCGAAGAAAGCCAAGCCATCCAGCAAGTGGTGAGTACTTTTTCAAATTTGTTTTCAGAACGGCCTGGTAATTGTCAAATTGTAACACATGATATACAACTAACATGAAGAAATACTGCAGAATCAGATAATAAGGCCCATAAATAGTGAGTACGTGAGTCCATTAGTACTATGTAGGAAAAAGAATGATTTCCCGCCCTCAGATAAAAAAGCTTGGAAGTTTGCTATCGATTATAGAAAATTAAATAGCATTACGAAGTTCCCGGTTTACCCTCTGCCGGTGATTGAGGAAATTATTAGAAAGATTAAATCTACGAGATATATAACTACTTTGGATTTAACATCTGGCTACTATCAGATAGCTATGAAACCGGAAGATACATATATAAAACCGCCTTTTTAAAAAATCAGGCACTTATGCATTTTTATGCATGCCCTTCGGGCAGTGTGGGGCCCCGTCGACATTTCAGAGAGCTATGGACATTGTTCTAAAGACTGTCCTAGGAAAAATGACTTTATTATCTATATGATATAATTATAACAAGTAGTTTGTTGGAGGACTTGTAGGAAGTATTTTCGTTGTTAAAAAAGGCCGCTCTAACAATTAACGCATCGAAATGCAAGTTCGTGACAAAAGAACTTAAATACTTAGGATATAAAATTTCGCAAAAGGGCATAGAAACTCAAGATTCAAAGGTAAATTCTATCAAAAGTTTCGCCCTTCCTAAAACCGCAAAGAAACTGTCTTCTTTCCTTGGGTTATGCTCTTATTATCGATCATCCATAAAGGATTTCGCTAATATTGTAGAACAGTTGTTAGTATTTAAAAGGAAGAAAAGTAAGTTTACATGGACAGCAGAGGCGAATACAGCTTTTGAAAAGTTAAAAGAAGCGTTCATCAATGCCCCTGTTTTGAAATTCTGGGAAGGTGACGAAAATTTAGAAATTGCAGCCAACGCTTCGGACTATGCCATTGGTGCGGTTCTCATGCAGGAAGGGAATCCTCTACCATTTTTAGTAAGACATTAAACGCTACCCAAAGGAATTATACAGCGACGGAGAGAGAAACATTAGCCGTATTAATGGCTGTACAGAACTTTTGAGTTTATATCGGCAAAACACCAGTAACAGTCTTTCCGGATCATGCGGCCGTTGGTAGATTTTACTCGGGAAAAAATCTAAAGCCCAGGTTAATAAGATGGGCTTTAAAACTCCAAGAATATAGCCTAATAATAAAGTATAAACCAGGAAAGGAAAATAATATCGCGGACGCACTATCCCGAATAAAACTGGACGATGAAGGGAATGAACTCAAATGCGCTGTGTTTAACTTCTAAAATTTTAGATTCTAGAGAAACAATTATTGCTGAATTGAAAGCTGATCCTGAATTTGGAAGTATTTATGCGAATTTAAAAGACCCTGAAAATTTTGAACACACATATGTGGCCGCAATAAGAAGTAGAACACAGAACTATGAGATAACAGATAATTTATTGTTTTATACTAAATTAACAAACTAAAACTTTGAGTATAGGCCAGTCATCCCAGCCTCTCTTCGATTGAGCATTTTGAAAGAATTACACGATGCGCCAACATCGGGTCACTTAGGGGTCACTTAGAGTACGCGAGGCGGTATATTTCCCGCAATTATACAAAATAGTAACTGCGTATGTCAGGTCCTGCAATCAGTTAAACTGACTGATCTGTCAGTTAGGTAATTAATGGTATTAATCACTGTCAATCAGTCAGTTAATTAATGATATTAATTACAGCCCGGCCGAGTACTTAAATAGCATTCGTGCTACATTTCCGAATGAAATAAATCTCCTTCGTCCTTTTCCCCAGAGTGAGTTAAATAAAAATCGTTATCTTTTAGTAATTGTAGATCATTTTTCAAAGTGGACAGAAATTGTTGCACTTAAAGTGCATCAGTCAAACCAGTTGCAGATGCATTCTTACACAAGTACATTTTCAAATACGGTGCAGCGATAAAAGTCATTAGCGATAACGGCAAACAATTCGTTAGCCAAATTTTTGAGAACATTTGCTCTGGACTTGGTATACGCCACATCAAGATGATTCCGTACAGATCACAGAAAAACATCGCGGAAAGAGTTAATAAAAATATTGCAAAAATAATTCGAAGCTATGTTAGCACGGGTCCGTAACACTTAACCGACAACCACAAAGCCGACGGGACACTTAACCGACACCAGTTAGCCGACAAGACATTTAGTCGACACGGACACTCAGCCGACACGGACACTTAGCCGACAGGACATTTAGTCGACACGGACACTTAGACGACAGGTCATTTAGCCGACACGGACAGTTAGCCGACAGGACATTTAGCCGACACGGACAGTTAGCTGACAAGACATTTAGTCGACACGGAAAGTTAGCCGACAGGACATTTAGGTACGAGAAATGTATTCACTGAATAAAACAAAAATGAGAAAATGAGAAAAAGAGAAATGTATTCAGTTCTGAATAAAACAAAACCTTAAAGAATATTTGAATTCTAAATTAAACATTATGCAACAGTTTAGTGTTATAAACAGTAACGTAAATAAGTATTTTAAGCGAAAGGCGTGGTTAATAAAATGTTACAGAATCGCTCTTTTAATTTCATACAAATTTGAAAGCATTAAGAACAGCCAAATTGGAAAATTATTAATGATGTGAAAGTGTTCAAAAGGACCCAGTTGATTAAATAAAGAAGCTTTACGGATAATTTTTGAAGATCCCCTATCAAAATGTATCAAAGTGACCGCCGCAATTAGGTAAAAAAATTCTTTTTTCCTTTCGAAATTTAATTCATATTCCTTGACGAGAAATTACAGCGCTTTTTTAATTTGGCCAATATACACCAAACAACACAACTAATATCACACAATGCTAAATTAACACAATAATTATAACCACATATGAGATCTTTAAGAATCGAAAAATGAATTATACTGATAGTGAAAATATTACTTAAATATTGAATTTACGGACAAGTCGAGAAATTTCGTAATTTATAGTAAGATTAAATAATTAGTTCGTACGTGTGAGCTAAAACGTCACTGTCGGCTTAGTGTCCTGTTGACTAAATGTCTTGACAGTTAAATGTTCCGTAGCTAAATGTTCTGACAGATAACTCTCTGTCTTGGACAAATGTTCTGTCGGCTAACTGTTCGTGTCGGCTAAATGTCGTGTCGGCTAAATGACCTGTCGGCTAAGTGTCCGTGTCGGTTAAATATCCTGTCGATTAAATGTCCTGTCGGCTAAGTGTCCATGTCGGCTAAATGTCCTGTGGCTAAATGTCCATTCGGCTAAGTGTCCCTGTCGGCTAAATGTCTTGTCGGCTAACTGGTGTCGGTTAAGTGTCCCGTAGGCTAAGTGATTGTCGGCTAAGTGTCCGCGACCGATGTTAGCACATATCACAAGCACTGGGATGGCTACATAGATGAGTTAGCTTATGCTTTAAGACCCGCAAGTCATGAGACCACTGGAAAACCTCCAGGGGAATTGTTTTTAAGGCGTAAGTTAATCAAACCACTAAATAAATTATTCTTTGTTCAACAAAGGGAACAAGAATTCAGGGAAAAAGATGTGCAGAAACTCATTGATGAGGCGGTTAAAATTTCGGATACGGCAAGAAACAGACGGAAACTTTATTATGATCGAAAACGCCGTGAAGCAGATTTTAAAGTGGGTGACAAAGTTTTAAAAAGAAAATTTTATTTATCAAATGCACCAGAGAACTTCACCGCAAAATTGGCTCCGAGATTTGAAGGTCCCTATGTTATTCAGGAACTCAAGGGAGCCATATTATACCTTAAGAAGGAGAGAGGGGAAACCTGTAAAGCAAGTCCCGACCAGGTGAAAACGTTTTACAAGAAGAATGATTTTGAAGTGCTTAAAAGTTCCTTGCAGGATGCAAGTTCCCAACAATTGGAAGGTCCAGAGGTAAGGCCGTCCGCTCCGCCACCCAAGAAGCAGAGAACCGCAGCGGAACCGAGCCCTTCTACAAGTTATTCAAGTATCCCGAAAAGATGGAAAGAGAATCTACAGACCCCAGCAGAGAAAAAGGTCAAGCGAGCAACTACGTCTCGTAAAGAATCGTTGCGAGATAGCAAGAGGAAAAAACCAGTAACAAGATCCCACAGCAGACAAGCCGCGTCAAGGAAACCGCGTCCAGTTCCGAATATCCGAAGACAAATAAGGCCGCTGTTCCTGGGGAAAAAAGAGACAAGAGGAACAAAAAGATTTGGACAGCAGAAAAAACTCAAGCAAGAACCCAGACCGGAGGTCGCCATAAACAGCCATCCAGGTGCCAAGAGGAAAAGACAGGAACCCGAATATTACCACCGCAAAAGGCCGGCGTACAGAAGTCAGAAAAGTAAGGGGACCATGGAGGAGAGCCGAACAAGTCAAAGACGCAGACTGACTGCCATGAATTCCATGACATGGACCGAATTTTGTGAGAAGAGGATGACTGAGTTCCAAGCATCGAAAAGTCAAAGATAACATAAACCTTCTATAAACTTTTCTTTTGTTCTGAACTGTTATGTGTAAATACCAAGTTTCTATGTGTTGACAGAAGTCAATTTGTTTCGGTTGAGACTTAGTTTTGTTTTACTGTATTTAGCTAAAGCAGAGCAAAATTTTATTTCAAGTGTAATGTTAAAGAACAAGCAGTTCATGTTGGTCGAAAAACTGGTTCTGTTATGTTAAAGCCAAATTTGGCCAAATGTAAAATAGCTTCGTATTTTATGTATTAATGGAAAATTTGTTTCAGAGCCGCCAGCTTGGCGAAGAAGCGTGAAGTAAAATGTTATTTTTTCTTGTTCATCTTATTGTAAAAATCATATGTATTATAATTTTGTAAATATATGTAAATACTTGAAAGCTATGTAAAAGTAGAATTTAGTCTAAAAGCATAAAATTTTAGATGCTAAAAGTAAATGCTCAAAAGAAACGAGTTAAAAGCTAAATATTAAACAGGAGATAAAATCATGCGTTGGAGCGAAAGCCTGCGTGTGAAAGATGAATGAGGGGCAAGATTAGAATGAATGCAGATTTTAGGGTTCTTCACCTACACTTAAGTTTAAGAATGATAAACATAGCTCATCGAGTTTTAGTATGATTGACTAGGGTGTGTCATAGTTGGTTGATCGAATTCTAACAAATCATTGTGGTTAGGGAAAGTGTTGAAATACAAAAACATGAAATATTCCCGTTGGACACCACACATGATGGAGAACCAGGGCAAAGCAAGTTAAATTAAAGTTTGCATGAAGAATGAATGAATGTGAAATAAGCAGTTAAATAAGGAAAAGAAAATCATCGAAAAGTAAAATACTACCGAGTATTAAGAAATTGTAAATCATAATGTATTTTCAATATACTCATACTTGTTCCTTCCAGATCCTGGAATGAAGAAAAGAATGAATGGTAAAAGAACGACAGTAGAGAGGATTCAGTACGAAGAAATTGTAAGCAACGACAAACATTATTGTAAAATTTGATAGCCAAAAGTTTGTTTCATGTAAACGGGGCTCTTGAGTTTTAGGTTAGAATGGTGAAACTTTTCAACAGGTCGTTTCTAGGACCTGCTTCCAAGCGTTCAATATTCTGGCAAGGGCAAATGTAGGGTTTATATTTATTTTAACTAACATTTAATTTATCTTTCCTGTTTAGCCTTCATTTTTCTCCTAGAAATGCCCGTGCCAGTGTATGTAAATTGCAGTAGCACGCGCAGTTTATTCAAATTTAGCGGAAGCTAGTTGAACTGCGTATCGGCCTGTGGGCCTAGCTTTGCACAAGTGCTAGCTTTCAATTGTTTAATCAGTAATCTTGCTGAATCTCAGCGGTAATTAGACACGTCGTTAGTTTAGGATCTCAGAGCCTCGTCGGTAGTGTTTTGATATTTGTTCATTCAGCAATTGTCATTTTAAAGATAAAATAAAAAGTAAATTCACACATAGTAACGGTCACTACCCCAGTTTCTGCCAAGTTGGGGCCACGAGATCTTACAAGGTATTGAATAATGTCAGCGTATTTTACCCTTATATTTATTTATATGATTTCGTCCTTATAAGCTACATAGCTTTGTATCACTAAACAACTGCTTATGAATTTTATTATAAAAATTTTCGATAATCAATGGGATCTTGTTTACGCCGATCCATGACCGGTGATCCCTTGATCATCATTGACTTCCTTTGAAATTCCATCAACCCAAATAGGATCACTGACCCCATTTGGTGTTCTTGTTTTAGACCACGCCAGTTCTTCTGAGCGTTTGTCAGACATTTAAAATTTCGTACGATACCCATAAAAACATTTAAAACCTTTATTAAGTCTCAGAATAACGTAGAGAAATCTGTAGCCAGAGTTTCAGAGTTGTGGATGAAACATTTCTCTGCCTTCAACATTTTATATGATCTACGTTATTAAGAATTCTATTTAGAGAAACTTCTATTATATTTCAATTACTCAACTGCAAAATATTCCATACCTTCAAGAGGAAATTTTGAGAGATGCTCAAAATTAATGTTTCCATAGACTCTGCTACAAATTTGATAAAAATGAGTATTGTTTTGCTTAATGTGAATCAATAATTGGTATTGTTGCACCACAAATACTTGGAATAAGCGTTAAAAGGCTTCTTAAGCAGCTAAATTAAATATGGAATATCTTTATTACTTTTGCACGTAAACGTAAGGAATTAATTGCGCATAATTTAATAAATTATGATTTGTTAACTGAAATATTTGTCCAAGGAAACATGTAAAAATTTTCATCTTAATTTTAGTAAATTCTGCCTTCCGTAAGATTCAAGCTGCTTAAATTACATGATTGAAAACACACATTTCATTTCATTATTTAAGGAAATAAATAAAATATTTAGCTCCTTTTTTTCTTCTTTCCAAATGCATATAATTGTGTTGTTTGCACTTTAAGTGGTTAATATTTTTAAATCCTATCTGTTCTGACTAGCTTTAATTTAAGCAACGTACAGAATCACAGAGTAAAATATATAGAATCGTGGATAATTATAATCAAAGTAACAGAGAAACAGTTTTTTCCAGTGAAGTTTTCCCAATATTCTATAATTTCATCCGCCATACTGAAAATTTTACACATGACATCAAATGTTTTACTAAGCAGATGAAATAAAGAGCCCTTTCCCCAATTCAGTTTTTTTATTTTTATCGAATTTCATTTTATTTTGGCTCATAAAGAACGTAATTAAGCGTTCATTTTTTCAAAAGAGCTTAGACTTCTTGAAATTTACATTAAGAAGTACTGCTATTATCTTTTGACTCGAAACATCAGACATTTTTAAATCTCTTGATGTCAGAGATTAAAATTTAATTTTTATAGTCAATTTTTGTACTGTTGAATCATGAGAATTCAATTAAGGTGCTGTGTTCAAATTGTTAAACCTAGATGTATTTCAGCTTTATAACAGAAGTCCACAGAGAGTTTTCTATCAAGAAAAATGGGTCTTAAAATATATAGCTGAGTGTTAAGAATATTTTTAGAATTTATTAACCATATTTTGAAAAATATTAGAGTGCAAGAAAAGACAAACGTATTTCTCAATATTCTTTTAAATTTAGCTTAAAGAAACAACTGTGTAAATTCTCAACACCTTGCTAATAATAAATGCTTTGTAGCCAATTTTTAATTTGCTAAATGCTTTTTTAAAGCATAAAGTAGTCGCATGAGCAAAAACACACCATTATAGATCAAATTACTATATTGTTTGCGAAATAAGCAATTCGTTGCCCTCTTTTTCATCACTAAGGTTTTCTCAATTAATACATGATAGCAGTAGATTTTTTTATTGATTCTCTTCGTTGCATCAGCAGTTAATGGTCTGTCAGAATCTGAATGATAAATACGAGCTGTACATTTTCTATTATTGTTGATGAATCAATGTCGCAATTCCTAGCATTTTTCCCATAGAAAAATAATCGAAGACATAAGGCACCATTTGAAGAGTTTCTGAGAGTGTTTTTTTGTCTAAACCACTACTTAATGTAATATATGTAGGAAGCTTCTTTAAGATATCCCCTTGTGATTTGCTCTGCTCGAGATGAATAATAATTTTTTTCACATAATTTACGTGTCCATAGTGGATGTATTTTTTATGCTAAAGAAAAGTGACTCGATATTCGTTAAAAGAACTTTCTGAATGATGGATTTATTTGCCAAACAAGTTCATTTTATTTGGTGCATATTTTGCTTGAAGGGGAACAAAGCTAATCTTCTTCACTTTGAAATTTTTCGTGTCGCCGTTTGTCAAATAAACATTTTAAATGTTAGCTATTTTATTTCCTGAATGTATTAAACTTAATATCTAATTAGATTTTTCATAAGTAAAACTAGATTTATTCAGCTTACCTTAAAAATTCATATTGTTTAAAACTTAATGAAATGCGCAATTTCAAATCTGAAATGCTTATTACTTGGATTTTATTTTGGAGGTTACATTTCGGAATTTATAGCATCAGTGCTAGAAAAACTGTGTACCATGAGATGGTCCTTTTCCGTTAGCTCTTTCTTTATAATATCCAAGTAACTTAGGATCCCTGAGCAATACATTATGCCAGTTTATTTTTTTTAGATAGTTACAACATATTGATAAGCCCTGCCCTTAGGCAAACATTCCGCCCTCAGGCAAACATTCTGCCCTCAGGCAAACAGTCCTCGAATGCTTTGTCGTAATCTAAATAATCTTAATCCTAGAAGAAACTAGAATGTCACAATCTTAAGCTATAAAATTGCATTGTAAATGATCTATTAATAATCATTTGTCTTAGTCACAGATTAGCTAATAAATATTTTTTTTCTATCCTTCAGATGATTAATTCTTTTACCATAGCAATTAGCGGGATCTATCTAGTTTGCGATAATTCTTTGAATCCATCCATAGATTTCTAAATAAGATAAGTAAATCATTGAATATTATTAATTTAAATTTCTATATTTGAAGCCCATTTTCATTAAAAATGTATTAACCCAAATTTTTAAGCAATGTTTAAACTTGATATATTTGCTTGACTCTTCCAAACCTTATCGAAGACATAAAATACGATTGCCTTATTTGCATTTATGAGTATGATATCTATAAAAGCATTAAATAATGTTGCAAGAAAAGGTGAAAACTTTTAAAGCAGAACAATGTGCCCTTTTTAAAGAAATAATTCTGCATTCAACAAACTGTATCCAATTATTTATTTTCCTCAATATGCAAAGTTTAAAAGTAGAAAGAAAAAACTGTGCGTTTAAAAAGTTGAGAGGTATATGATTTTGCAAAGGAATGGTGAGAATAATATAATTCCATTTTAAAAAAGAGCTTATTATAGAGTCTGTTTTTAGTTAATATACATGTTAGTACTCTGTAAAGTACAACAAAAAATAAGAAGTTATTTTAAAATTAAAATAACTAAAAATTCAATATCTTAAGCAAAAAAAAGAAAAGAAAAGAAAATGTTAAAATAAAAGAGCATCTGGTAGCAGTAAAAATATATTGTAGATGTTGATGATAATTTCTGGCTTTATGCTAATCAAAATATGCCATACAACAATTAATTATCCATATTCTCGCACTAAATATAAACGTTCAATTGAAAGATAGCTTTTGCTTCTCTAGGCACACTGGTAAAAGGCTGCAATGAGCTATCATGGTTAAGAAGTCCTTAGGAAATATATTGTTTTTTCAACTGAGGAGAAATTCAGTTTTTAGTATTTTAAAAATAACGCATTTAATCATACATTAAATTTGCACACAAAATTTAATGCATGATTTAATAGACAATCAAGACATGCTTTTTATATATGGTGGATAATCTGTTTCCTCGTGATCAAACAATATATACCATAAAGGGATCATTATGCTCTCTATGAACATTTTAGTCTTTTGTATAGTTGTTAGGCAGGGATGCTTAAATTTTTCAAGAACATGTAGCCTCATGGTTTCGATGACATCACGTCATGCCTCAATACATATATAGTCAAGAGTAAAAATGGCAGAGAAATAATATCTTCCAGTGATAATGTTGCAGGAGTTTAGTCCTACGCTTAAAACTTCACTTGTTTTTAAATTATATGATGGCACATCAATTGTCTATGTTGAGGCCTCTGTGAAGCAGTTCGTGTTGTATCATAACGAAAGCATATTACAGCACTTTACTTTTGTTTTTTTTCATTTGGAAATATAGAAGACCTCAACGACACTTCCCTCATTTTTACTTATTTTAATTCGTTTTGAACTGCACATATCTCTTGGTATTCTGAGCTGTGATCCTCACAAATATGTTTACTGTAATTGCTGCTTTATCCTACAATGACACTTTTAAGAAATGGTGATTGTAATTCAATACTTTCCTGCTGCGTACAAGGTTTTTCTGTAAAATGAAGCTAAAACTTCGATAACTAATGTTAATTAGCTAGCAATCAGAAATTAACAGTTTGATAATTATCATTTTATAGCAGAAAGCTATACTTATTTTTAACATAAAATGAGAGAGGTTAATATTTCTTGAGGTTTCCTTTCATTTCCATCTTTAATAATTTACACATATTTAACTGAGAAATATATCTCTATATAAAATATTTTTCATGTGATTTAAAACTAGAGAGATTAAACCGCGTGCTCTATAAAAGTACTTATGTAATCTTGTTAACCTAGTTTGAATCGCGAGCTGATACGTTTACAAATAAATCTAGAATCAAAGGATAGAACTCTTAATCGCATTCTCTTGCTTTGGAAGCGTTTCGAAAGAGCTCTAAAATTTCGAAATATTTTAAGGGATATAATCCGTTTTATAGTTACAAGAAAACCTTTTAGTGATCTTAAAACATACCCACAGGCTACTAAAGGTAGAAAATAGCACTTTTCATTCAGTTTTAAGTGCCTTAATATTTCTAAAGAGATTCCAAACTCATGACCAGAGGCAAAGTTCTATTATCAGCATGTGATAAACTTTTCTTGGAAGCAATAACAAATTAATGAATTTAAATCTATCTAAAATGCTTTTAGAGGGACATTGAATGAAAACTATGTTAATATAATATTTTCTGTTTTATGGAGCTTGATTAGAGAAATGCATGTTTCTTATCAGTGAGAAATTTGTAAATGTTAATGTGGTATTTAGAATCCAAAATATTTTTGGGGTCCGAGGTAATTTCTTCCAGTTCACCAGATTTACTTCTGAAAAATTGCGTTGAGATTTGGTTACTTTTACAGTTGATCTTCATTTTTGTTTCAACTTAATTTGGAATCTATGGCATCAATATGAATGAATCTTTGGAACCGGAATGTCATAATTTAATAAGCACATAGAATCATCTGAGAATGAACGGAACTATTAAAATTCTTTCCAAAGGCTGCGCAAATACAGTGTTGTTGCTTGCAAATAGTGTGTGTTTTACCTCGGAGCGTTTCTCTTCTATCTTGATTTGATTGTACTTTAGAGTTTTTAAAAGCCAACCTATCCAACATAATATTTAATATAATTTTATTAAATTATAGAATCTAGATTTTAAAGTTTTTCCTTGTTGTAGAAATTTTGCAGTCTTTTAAAACTGCCTGTTTTTCTATGTATTCCGAATTCTAAGTCTTTAATGATGTTTAAAAATATCACTTAAATTGAAGAAAAACTATTTCGTCTGCAGTAGCATACACAATTTGAACAAATATTACATAATTTACTGCTGCCTTGGCTACAGATTTAGTTACACAAAAGATTCAGACACACAGTTAGGAATATCAGAGAACTCTGATTGCTTTAATCTTTCATCTCTGGCTTTAGGTTTTTTTATAGGTTTTATCATAACTAACGTAATAATCAATGAAAGTTCGAGGGTTGAAAATTTAAATGTATATTCACTGAAACTGCAGAAACAATATACAAATAAAAATTCTGAAACATTTACCATATTTTCCAAATATTTCCTAATGTATTTCCATTAAAATAAAGACATTGCCTTGCAGGAAATGTCTGCTGATCTTTGTATTTTAACATATGCTCTAACTTTACGGTGCTAATAGCGTAAATTTGTACTGTTAGATTTTTATGTAAAGCTTATAGGGTTACAGTAATGTATGGGTGAAGATCAGACCTTATGCACCGAAACTCAGACTCATGCACATCAGACCCATGCGCCAAAAATGAGTAGACACACTATTCTGTACAGCAACACATAACAGGTTAATTGTTCATTTTGCATGAAACAAATCTTCTCAGGGAAAGAAAATAAGACCAATTTTTACTCAGAAAATTGCAAAAATTTTATACTTTATTGTGAGACAAAGTAACTGATTAGAATATAAGTGTACGAGACATCTTTTCTACGCGCAAGTATGCGTTAGTTGGTTTTGATTATTTACTTTGGAAAAGCTACCAAAGACTATTTGCCTTAATTCTTTCGTCGTGGAAGCAGCCTATACGCAAGCAGATCCAAATATCGGGTTGTTGCCCGACCACCCAGATTTATTATTTTTTTCCGTTGCATAAATAAATACATGGCTCATTTGTTTCCTTCGGACATGTTACGAAGGTTGTCTGTCGTTCCTTTTTCATCGCCTTTCCTTATCTGAGCGAAGATTCGCTTATCATCAGCGTTTAACTTTCGACTGCTGTCCATTGCTCTCTACTAAAAAAATGGAACTGAAATGTGGTAGCATATAACAAAGTACAGGACTGAAAAGTAAAGTTTAGTCAAAACGATCAATAGCTTATTTTCTGCCAGTTTACTTTTTAAGAGGGTGGAATTTTTTTCGGCCCGAAATTCGTAAATACAAACGTTTCAGGAGTTTGGTAGGACAGATACTGAGATTTGCTGATTTGAAAGATTTAATTAAGGAAAACTAGGAACTTTATAGGAAACTTTTTATATGGAGATTGCTAGAGTTCATACTGCATGTAAAGAAAAGATGAAAATTCTATTTAGCTAGTTCAACTGCCGTAATCGAATCTGCGATGAACTGCCAATATGTTTTGGTAATATCATCAGGTACTTGGTGGAATCATTAGCAATTAGTGCCCTGATTTTGAATACAAATTTTATTTTATCAAGGTATTAATGGAAAACGTTTTTATGTTCACTTTGTTCATTTCCTCGTACAGACAACATAAACCTTTACTTTTATTCTATTGCTCATATTATCCTAAGTGTTACCTTTTAAACTGCGACAATATGTATAGTTATCATTAAACTGCTTGTCTTACGAATTATTGTTCTCAGTATTATTACATGCGTGTCTTCACGTACACAAAAGATGCTTGATCCTTCTCAACTAGGGAGGAAATTAGTCTCTCAGTTTAGAATGAGATCTAGTTCCTATTGTGTCTTATCTCATCTGCGTAGATAATACACTGTGTACATCGTGCGAAGACACATTTATGCTTGAATAACTCAGTTTAAGGAAAGTAGGGAGCGACCCTAGAGGATCGCAATTGCTTCCATTGTAGCCAAGTATCAAAATAGTTGAGTTATCATAGTTACTCTAAAATAATAAAGAAATCTCTAAATTGTCTTTTTCCAAATGGGAAGATTTTATTTTATAACCTCTACAGAATACCCAAATTAAAACTGCGTTTTCTATTAAATTTTATGGGCAGTGTTATTAAAATTGTAAAGAAATTGCTATTATTTATTATAAAATCTTTATCAAATTAATGCATAAAAGAGTAATTATTGCATAATCATAATTAGTCATCATTTTTATTATTATTAGCTTGAAAAACCATTCATAACATGAAAAATTGACGGCGCTGTTGTTTATAATTAATTATCTGACAGCTGTTTATAGGTGCGTAAATAGTTATTCAACTTTTAAAAGCTAAAAGCAATGTAATAACAAAACAGTTTTCATTTCAATGAAATCTTATATGAACCACCCAATCTAAATTTGAAAATTATTTAAAATAAAAATTAACTGGCTATTCTTTCTTTTTTGGTCTAGCTATAAATTCAGAATTTAAGATTTTACAAAACTCTCATTGGTGATTTAGATTTCTTGAACTTTCTTAAGCTTTAAATTTCTTGAGAATACATGATATGCTTGGAATGAATTCCTTAACCTGTATATCCTAATTTACCTTCAGCTCTTTATTTACCTTTGATTTCTACTACTGAAATCGAATTCAACAATAAAACTAGTACTTTGAGTAAAACGTTTTGTTTTAATGCAGTTAAGAAATATTTTAATTTGGTGATAGTTCAGTTTCCTTTCCCAGATACTTCAGAACAATAACAATAACTGATAATTTTTAACATTCAAATTTGTATTACGCTGACGAATTAAAATGTAATAATGCAAATTAATTAACAAACATCTAGAATGAAGAAGTACGGATTAGATATGTGATTCTAAAGCAGAAGTATCTATCTTTCGATAACTGCCTTAGTAAAAGACCCCTGACACTCATCTGGCATTGTCTGTGTAGTTTACAGAAGAGAAAAACCACAACAGCATCCATTTTAGCTTTTTCCAGTCAGATACATTTATTTGAATTTATTGTAATAAATAGTTCTACGCTATAATTATTAGTTATAAAGTCATTTCTAATTTCATACACGAATATGCATATCATAAATCGGATTTGATTTAAGTTTCTTCATCGCGCAAAAAAAAAACAGAGAAGAACTAATGTAGTACTTCATATTATACAAAAGCATTTTGGTAAGACAGTAAAACGTACTCCGAAAGGTAACACAGAAATGAATATAAAAATACTGAAATGGGCGCATAATAAGTCCATGTGACAAGCAATACTGATGTTTGTCAATATCACCGAAGGAAATCTGATTTACATTAGGAATTACGTACTTGCGCGACACATTACCAGATATTCGCTGTTGCAGGGAATTGCATCGTGTTACGTAGTAATAAACTGAAAGGGGAAAAATAATCGTTTGATATTATTTCATAAATGAGGATAAAATCACATTATTAGAGGAATTAATAAAAGGATAGTATGTTCATTTATTTGTTAATGATTTTACTATTGGAAGGTTGGCAGTATGTGAAACGCAAAGCTTAGAACACATGTAAGAAATATAATACGTTGATAGAACTGGAGTGACATTGCGCTGGCAGATATTAATAAAATTACGTGCAGACAAAATATTAGTAAATGGTGATTAGATATCAGTGAGACCGTAACTAAATTGTAAAAAGAAATACTCTTATGCACTATAATGTCACGAAACCAGATCTTCAAGAATTCCTCTTTTCATGCACTCAAATAACAGTTAGTCTGCCTCATTAAACTTTTCCTAAATTGGATATAATTTGCTTTCCAAAATAATTGCGATTGCTAAAGAAGAAATATTGGTAGTGTAAAACCCACCTCATAAATATTTTTGATAACATTTACAAACACTATTTTGAGGCCGACAGTACTTAAAAACTGTATTTTCTTCTCTTTTAATCTGCTTTTTTTTATTGATACCTGGGTAATTTTTCACCACATGCAATTTGATACAAAGGTAAATTTATCTAATTTATCTGAGTATCTAACGTGAATTTTATTGATCTAAAAATTCAATTCGTTTTTTTTTTCAAATTAGATATATTACTTCCCTTCCTTCCGATATCGTTTTTAATAGCGCACGCAATCCGTTTTGAAATTAATTATATTGCTTTATGCCTTTCTCCTACCATTTTAATAGCACATGGTAATTATTTAAAATTTGCTTTTAACGTCGCAGATGCAGGAACCAGTGGAAGAATGGCAAAAGCCACTGAACAGTGGGAGTCTAATTCGGCCTTCGAATCCCGGAGAACTGGCTGGCTGCATGGACGTTTTCGTGCTTTTCCGAATGTGTAATGTGAATATGAAACAGTTTCACTAAAGATGTTCACCACGTGGCATCCCTTGCCTTTCGTGTAGTACCAAATGATGGAAGACGTAATATATAAATGTAACGTCAAAGAAGAAAAAGGTCGGCTAAATTCTTTCTTAACTTCAAGCCGTTACTTGCTGCGTTGATCGAACTATAGCTTCAGACTAAAGCTACAGTTTAATAAACGCAGGATTTTGATAGAAAACGTGTTCTTAAATGTTTTCGGGATCTCACTTGGAATTTTAAGCTAAAAGTAACAGATATTATTTTGCAACTTTTAGTCAGAAAAGCAAAGTACAGTTTTAGAGCATAAATCAACAGAAACTTAGCTAAAAGTCTTGAGAAATGCACTTGCATTACTTTCAGCATACTTAACTTTCAAGTAACATGAGTTCACTGTTGAACTCAATTACTCTTGCTAAATAAATTTGTATTATTTATGTATCCTTTATGTAATCTGAAATTTAGTTCCTCTGCAGATTATCGCACTACAAATGAAAACTAGCTCAAATTTTAAGTTGAAGATTTTAAGATTTTTCAAACCAATCAGTTAGAACAGGAGAGAAATAAGTGAACAGAACAAAGACATCATTATGATAGTCATTTTCCCTTATAACTTTCTTTAGATTTTAATATTTACTTATGTGTGAGGCAAGTAGGAGCAATCAAAAAGTGCACCCAAACAGGAAAAAAAATAAAAGCTAACCAGCTAAAAATACTTGCAAAAATACTGCAAGGTTTATGGAAAATCTTCTTTTGTTTACCTTCCGGCACTTGTTTCTACACTGTCAAGCAAAATTAATTTCTTACTAAAGCAAGTCTCCCCCTCCCTCAGCTAATGGCTATTCCTCGCAATACACTCTCACTTAATAACTCAAATAAATAGGAAATTTCCCTAGTACAAGTTTCTGCTTTTAAGCATTAAAATATTATTTCTAATCTAATAATAAAGTTGCATTAAAATATGCCTTTTAATTTAATAATAAAGGTGCATTAAAATATAATTTTAATTTAATAATAAAGTTGCATTAAAATAGTATTTTTAATCAAATAATAAATTTGCATTAAAATAGTATTTTTAACCTTAGAGACAACAGTTGTTCACTAGCAGGATGACAATTTTATTGAATAATGGCTACATTTATTTTTTCCTAAAATGGAAATCTAAATAGCTTGACCATTATGCAATCCTCTTATAAAAACCAGCGGACGAGCAGTAAAGTCTCTGAACACTGGTAGTTCGGCCTGGTTTTCAAATACCAGCGAACGGACCGGCTGCATGGGCGTTTTCGTGTTTTTCCCCATGTGTAACGTGCAACGAGTCAGTGTTCCTTGGAAAGTCCTCTGCGAAGGCATCCTTCCCCTTAGGAAGATAACCTTCGAGTATTTCCCCAGAATCAAATAAACCAAACCAAACCAGCCTCACAAAAGTAATATTTTGTCTGAAGGTCATTTCAGGCACGTAGAGATTATGTATACGACAGGAAATTTAATTTATCTGAAATAAGTGTGAGAAAATGTAGCCAAAAAGCGCACTGAGACGCATAACATCGTAGAAGATAAAAGGTAACGCTTTTAATTGTTTAAAAATGCTACATTTTAATCGCAACCAAATATTTTCCAAAGACAATTACGCCTTTATACTTCATTAATGTAATCATCTCTATCCTTAAAACCCTTATATAAATTTATCATTTTAGTGCTGGGAAGAAAGTAGGTATTATAACAGTTTATTTTAATCTTTAATGGCAATGCATCATTATATGATTTTTTTACCGAAGGAATCGTTTCGTGAATCGAAGGAATTCCGTTCGTAATCCGTGGACCTTTCTACCATGCTTCAGTGACCAATATTCATGTTTAACTGTTGTTATATAACTGATAACCAATAAGTATCCAATAAATATTCTACTTAAGAATATTACAGACGGATCTCGATCACGCATAATTTCATCCTTTTCCTAGACGTTGGATACTTACAAATGCTATTTGTTATTTGCTAATATACTGTATCGAGCCTCTAGCATGCTTCAGGAAAAGTTTATCTTGCGATGATTTGACAGCTAACAGTATTTAGGAAGATTCAGGCTGATAAAATTTGCCAAATAGAAAAGTGCTTCCAAAACCTAGTTTTATTGCACATTATTTATATGAATCCAAATTAAAACTTGCCATTCTTCTCGAAATTTCTGACAGTTTTGACTGAAGCGTTGTTGCATTACTATGGAGAAAACCGGTAATTTCACAATACAAAAAAGAGATTATGTGTATGCCTTCTGAATGTCAATATTCCATCATATTTCAAATTCATTTCCTTTCTCAACTAGGAATACTATTAATAGATCAGTGTACCATCTCCTGCTCATTTTCTGTAATTGTAAACTCAGAATTAGTAAACTCTGTTCTTTCTATTTTTATGACATAGCACAGATCTACAACATTACCGCTGCAGGTGCTTTTTTATATACGTAAACACTGCTACTAAATTAGTGTTGATTTTCATCATTTACGAATAGCGATTCATTCAGCATTCATTCTATTTTTTAATTTGTATAGAAGAGAGTATAATATTTTTAGTCCAAAAATCCCAGCTATTTAGCCTATCCAAATATTTATGGGTTAAGTAACATTTGGGAATACAAGCGACATTCCGTAATTCACGTTGCTGCATTTTGTCTATTTCTTTGTTTTTTGAGAGTTATTTTGTTAATACGCCCCTTCTCCTTTACGCAACGTAAAGTTTTCTAATTAGAATAAAAAACAAAAAAAAAAAAGAATGAAAGATTAAAAGTGCAGGTATTTAATATTGCCACGTGATAAAACGTAACTTCTTTGAATTAAATATGGTCCACTAAAAATGCATAATTTTCCCCATCTTTAGCAAAACCAAATAGCCATATTTACGACTTGTCCAAATATTATACGGGAGCTCGAAACAGGTTTCCGAATATTAGAAGAATACCGAAGTGAGCAAAAAAACATTGTGAAAATTCAGATAAATCTCTATTATCATAACTTCGTAACACAACAGTCTTCAAAAATCTTAATGTTTTCAGATGGAGTAAAAGTTACGGTTGCGATGTATACATTTTTCAATTTACAGTCGTACTGAATACTGTTATTTGAAGAGAAATATTATATTCACTTATGGAGTTGGGTACACTAAGATGGGTGCCACAAATCTGATGAAACCACATGTTCGTGTGGTTTGGTTAGTCACCTTGTTCTAAGAAACCATTGAAATTAAGACATGCAAATTTCAGATGATATGTTTCCCAGCCCATTAAATTCATTCCTAAGATCTCAATCCGATTCAATAAATAGCTTATGAGAATAACACAGCAGCCTTTCAGAATTTGTAAATGCAAGGAAACGCAGACAGTGAGAAGACACGTTGTCTCAGAATTTGGAAACATTTTCCTTCAAATTGTCATTAGCAGCAACATCTTAATTTACGCAAAGCAGCGACTTTTATTATCCAGGGCCATAAACACTATACGTTTTAATGAATGATACTCTTACTCTTTAACGATGTTTTTCGTTTATTATTTTATTGTAATGTTATATCTTTATAAATGTGGGAAAATTCATGTTAGCTTTTCAGAATGATGAGATCAAAGTTCACAAGTAGAACGCCATTAATTAAACTACGTCGTATTAAACTACGTAACAATATACGGCCATATCATTAAGTACATTTACATCGTTAAATACATTTTCCTTTACATTACTATATACTATTACCTAAGTAATAGTAACTAGTAATACTAAGACTATTGCATAAGTATTTTAAAATTCAGTTCAGTTAGAATGTTTACTTCATGGTTGTTTCCTTGGAAATTAAAAACGGAATTAATGAAGCATAAATAATCTAAGATCACTGATGACAACGTCTTTTGACCTATCAGTAGCTGATAGATCACTGAAGTCTATTACTTAAGTTAGACTTTCGATAAACAGCGTGGTTGCGTGGAGATTTCGCGGTTTTCCCATCTACAACACAAATAAGAGGAAATTTCCCTTAATATTACGTGTTTTACGAAGGCATCCCAATCATTAGACAGACAATCCTCGCTCAAATCAGCTAACCAACTAACCAACAATTCATAATAACGCATACTTTTAATGTATAAGATGATAATTATACGCCGAGTTTTTAATTATTTATTTAATCAAATACACACTTTTATTGTTTTCTTTTTACATGCAATATTTTAAAAACCATTCATGAAACAGAATTCTTAGCACAGATTAGCGATTTCTAAAGTTATTTAAAACATTTGAGAGGGAAGTAAATAGAGTAATGCAAGCTCTACTAGATGTCTAGATGTTATTTATCAGCTTTTATTTCACAAACTGTCAGAAGCAAATAAATATATCGAGAAAACATCTCCAGACTAAGCTCCGAGCTCTTGACAGATATATTGGCAGGGGAGACTCTTAAGGTTCAGTCGGTAGTGACTGTTCCGTGGAGATAATGCTTCTATCATACTAAAATATTCGTTGCAGAAAAAGCAGCTAATGAAAAATAACAAAACTTTTCTCCACTAAAAACATTCTGGTAAATTGGATTGTATTTTTAAAAAGAGAACTCGTAAAGAAAAACGAAAAAAGGTAACGTTATGCATATCTGAATACAAATTACAAATAACAAACAAACTGATTACAAATAAAGAGGCTATCTACGTAAGAGTCACAAAACCTATTGTATAATGTAACACCTAACTGCATATGTGAATTGCATGCATATTCTGATATCTTTTGCATGGGATGGATCTTAATTTGAAGCTTATCTTTTGTTATATTAATCTTACTATACCTCTTTGAAAAGGAGGATTATGAAACCCATCTGAATTCGCAAAATTTATGACAAATTTAATTAAAATTTTAATGCAGACAATTTAATTATCATACTATAATTAATTAAACTTCTGATTCTTGTCCTAAATGTCTATCTCTTCTTGACATTACGCCAAAAATATTCATCAAAAGATATTTCTAGGATAAATGCAATATATTTTTCTTTTTCCTGTCGTCTCATAAGCAATTTAGAAAGCTAAAATATAAGAATTTAAATCTGCATTGCAAGAAAATGATGCATTATGAATTATATTGCTACAGTTATAAATGCACGTCGTTTAGTAATTGCAAACGAATGTGTTTATTTGATCCTCAACGTTAAGGAATATGCTATTACGTTAATTCTGTTTAGATTTGCATTATGTCCTACAAATTTAGATTTTAACTTACAAATTTTAATACATTCCCAAATATTATTTTAGAAAATTGTAGTGTTACATCTTATAGACTTCGACATCTTTCCGTAAAAATAGAATAAGCATATATTCAATTTATATTATTTGTCTTGTCCCTAGTTAGAACTTATCGCATTCTCCCTAGTATAAGTAGTAAACCTATCTAGGTACCACCTGGAAGATCCATGGTTAGAATGTACTTGAGAGTATATTGGAGATTTTTATATTTTCTGCTTCAAGAAACCTGATAGTCTGACTTTATAATATAGTAGATAATAATTCGCCATCATGCAGATTTGGGAGACAAGATCTCATAACTTTTTCCAATCGCTTCTTAATAGTGGGAATGTAGAGAGTTATAACACTGATCTGTTACATGTTCTCGTAGTGGAAGTGATTAACAGATACATCTAAAAACAAACCCGGTTCGAATCCTTGTGAGGACTCAGTGGACTTTTCCTATTTACTGCTTCGGAAAGCGTAATAGCTTCTACACTCTAATGATATATTTAACTACTAGCGAATAACACGTGTATATTATTTTTATACTTAATACACAAAAAGCTGCACGTTTACATAATTTTGCAAGTATAAATATCCAAAACACTATGTGTGATATTCATAGCTCTTTGATGTATGCAGTATTTCAAATTAAATATGATACTCCTGTGTAAAATTATTAGAATATAAATAACATTATTTTTTTAAAGAACTTTAACGTTTTTTCTAAAAAATATGAAAAATACATTTTGTAAAATCACAAGTAAAGGATATGCAAAATACGTGCGCATTGTATTGTTACTTAAGAAATATTTATTTTGTTATCTCGGATGATATGCTTTTAAATGGTTTGCTATTAAATCCGTCATAAGTAAAATGAATTAGATGATTAGTCATTTTAGAATTAAAGATCAAACATAAATTTTTATCTTTGTAACAATTTTTCATCATGAGTATGCCCAAATATTTGTGATATCTATGCAAAAACTATTTTAACACGAATATGCCTTTAGAAGTTTTATATGGCTGTGCCATTAATAATTTCTTTTTTTAATAAAGTATCTGTTAATGAACATTACACCCAAAACAAACAGGCAAGCCGTTTTTCAGACAGAAATTTGGGAACCAAAATCCTCAGTTAAATGTTTACATTTTGGATACGCTAACACACTATCTACCAGTAATTATTTGGACATTCATGCAAATGCCCATATCTGCGGTCCTGATATACGTCACGCTCTCCGCCATTAAATGTCGCATAGGAACAAACATTGGCATTAGTCGCATGCAAGATGCTACGAAGTGCAGAGTTACGTGATTTCGAGAAAGATATAATCGTCGGGTATCACAAAAACGACTGATCTTCAAAAGGGCATATGTAGCTAGTCGAATTACCTAAATTCGATAGTAGCCTATGTGATTCAGAAGTGGAAGGTGAGCAGTGATTGGCGGGATGTGCTCCGAATCGGCAGACCCATGAAACTGGAAGATAGGGACCGTCGGATGCTGTCTAGACAAATTCGGAACAACCTCACCCAGCCGATGGTCCATATACTCCAGGAGTTTCAGCATATAATCGGGAATGTCGTTAGATGAATGCTATCCGTAAGAAAGCTCATCTGCTTGATTTACATCGTCGTTCTGCCCTTGATCACGAAGTCCAACAGCGTTGCTCTGTTGAATAACGAAAATTTATGTGTTTTAACTTTTTAAGTTTTAAAACTGCCTGACTGAACGGGTGCCGGATAAAACTAAAATAAAGAACAATAAAATTCTTTCTAAAAGTAAACTGAAAACTCTGAATCTAATCTGAAGAAGATCAGCTCCGTGATTGATCTATCTCAAATAACATTTAAATAAATCGTTACTTAAAATAACTTAATTCAATCAAATGCCAACTCAATAAAACTTAACCTGAAAAATAAACCGGAATACATCTTCTCTGATGCTCGGGTAAAACGAAATACTACCTCACAAACAAAAAACAATACTTAAATTCACTTAACCTACATATTCAATCTATTTCTCAATTCTCAATTAAATCAAGAGCAAAAGATTCCATTTCAATAATTCAAAACCTCATAAACACCAGAAAAGAAATACTTATAAACAATCAAATCAGTTCCTTGAAAGAAAAATCAGTCAAGAGTTTAAATACAATCTTGGCACTTAAATATCATTACAATTAATCCGAAACGACATTCAAATAATTATAAATAAGTTTGTAGTACAAAAATAAAGGTTTGCGTTGTGAAAAACCTAATTACGCGTTATGAACTTTAACCCCTAAGTAAAATCTCCAAGTTTCTTAAAAGCCTAACGGCTCAAACAAATGGAGTGACTGTACAGATCACTAATTAAAGTAACACAAAATAACAAATAAAAACATAAAATATGCATTTAAAACACATTTATTTTTTCTAGATTATTCTTTTTCAGATAGATGGATAAACTAATCAGTATCATACAAAATGATTCTAAAATACATACAAATATCATACAAGTGATTCCAAAATTGCATACTCACATTAATTGTAAGTATGCGTTTTCTTTTAAACACTCCATAACTCGCAAATTTCAATTGTTGAGCAAATTTTCTAATCATTCGTTTAGATACATTAAAATAACTGATCACTATTTAATTCTTCTCTTCACTTCGTTTACATGTATATCAGTATAAGTCATCATTAATTAATTCTTTTATATTAATATACTTTACCATTACGTAGTCACAGTTTAAATAGAAAAGACAAGAACAAATCATCACTCACAGGGTGAAGTTCATATTTACTTAGGAATTCTCCACAGAAATCTAAAACGAGCTCGTAGAGACATTAGGTATTTTTTGAAGTATGAGTATTGAAAAATGAGCAACGCTTTCCCCGGGACTCGGAACACGGACCTCTGGAAATACGCGCCCAGCATGCTGACCACTACACCACGAAGGCATGCAAAGAACGCGGGAAAAATACCTTATAAGCTAACCTGCGGATACATATCTAGAAAGATTAATGGCTGGGTTCACGATGAGTTTTTCGCACCAGTTTCGTGTGCAAGCAGGGTGAAGGTTCTGTAAAGAATTATTTCTCACTAAATTGCTCTTTCGTCAGAAACACAGGATGCCGGATATTGATCAAAACTATTCAATGGCAAGGTTCACTACATATTTTTCGCACCAGATTTGAGTGCAGTGAAGATAAAACGTCTGTGTAGAATTATCGCACTAAATTTGACTTTGCGTCTCGCATAAAGTTGTTAAATGATCTCGGACTAGATTTTTGCCCTCTTATACGCAGATAATCAATTAGGGCTCCTCGCGAGAGAACGCTCGTTTCGCTACTCAGTAGGCGACATTTCTTCCGAGCAACCTCCAGTCGGAAAAACGGTCCCAGCCAGCTTACACAGGCAAGCCCGCAACGAGGCAAATGCCCCACGATCTCTTTATTCTAAACTCACATCACAGGAAAACTAAAATCTGTCTCTTAAACACCGGCGCAGGCCGCCATCAGCAGGGCAAAAGCCCCACGATGTATTTAAACTCACTTCGCCGCTGTAAAACTCAATCCCATTCAGAGGGGAGCCTTCGTCAGTGAAGGCTGCTGTCAGGGGAGCTGCCATATCCACTTCGTCGAAGTGCTAGGCCTAACATCCTGTTAGTGCTGCCACGTGGTTGCTGTCTTAACGCTACATCGGATTGCTTAGTAGAAACGGCATTTTTCAATGCTATTGTTCTTAACGGTATTTTTAATACCAAGTAAGCTAAGTATTTTAGATTGCAAATTTGCAATTATTTTACTATTATTTTGGATTAAGTAAACTTAAAGTGTTTATTAGTTACGCTTCGTCTTGCCATTTCCTGATTGCTGGCTAGGTTTTGCCATAAATTTAATTGCGCGGCAATTAATTATATTAATTATTTTTTCTGAATTGCGTTAATTAATTTTACGCTTTTAATTTGATTTAGGCTGGATTTCTTGCGCACATAGTTATCCCCAAGCTATCGCTTCAGATGATAGTCAGGGACCTTGTGTGCTTTCCGCCAACACATCTGTCTGTCAGGGAGGCCTTCGTGTCACGACCTGATTCCAGAGTGTTGGATTCTTTTGCAAAGGGCGCTGGATTTTTTTGATACACATGCGCAGTCATGGAGAGACTGTTAGAAATTTATAAAGCGTTAGATGATTTAAGAAAGTTAGATGATTTAAGATCTAGTAAAGGTGAACTGTCTGATATAGAAAGTAAATTCTATACATTCTTGCTAAGCTCTTTGGACATAGTTAATGACTTAGTTAAACAAAATACAAGTCAGGATAACACCGCGAACTCCCAGGATAATTTAAAAAATCAGATTGCTGGTTCTGACTTAGTTAATGATGTCAGTGATAGATCTAGAAGTCCGATTAAGATTAATGATATAAGCACAGCTAGTGCTGATGAAAAAACACTAGATTTAGATACTAGTTCAGATGAAGACGCACCCAAACGAAAAAGGGGAGATCAAACAATTCGCATGCGAAGCCACAGACAACCGGCCAAAAAAGTGAAACATGACACACACATGCAAATCATTTCACCAGCAATTGTTGCCGCTTCGGCTAGCAAAGCTGATACTCCAGATAAGACTGATAACACTAGTGTTAACGATAATAACAATCTAACCGCTGCTGCGGCTAATACTAATGATATTGCTTCCTCAACGGTCATTGCAGAGGAAACTTCTAATATGGATACCACAGCTCCACCGGAGAACACTGATACTTCAGATAATAAGCCCAAATCAAATAGACTGCCGCCCATAATACTTAAAGAAACCACACACACGTGGTACGAAATTAAAAAGATTTTTCATATACATAAATTCGATTTCATGGGATTAAATATCCGCCAAGGCATTAAAGTAATTGCTAACAATCCTAATTCTTACAGGGAAATTGTCAGAATTCTCAGAGAGCTCAATGTCGAGCACCATTCGTATATCCTACCTCAGGATAAGAATTTAAAAGTTGTCATAAATAGATTATTGCTATCTACCACAGTAGATCACATAAGATCTGAATTAGAAGATCGTCAATATACTATAATAGATGTTCGTCAGATGACACGACGCCGTGCTGGTGAAGTAATTAAACTTCCCCTTTTCATTGTTAAGTTTCAGAATGAAGTATCAAAAAAGATATTTCTGGAAAGACACATCGGCGATCTAATTGTCAAAGTCGTCGAATATAAAGGAAGGCAAGGCCCTGTGCAGTGTTATCGCTGCCAGGGCTTTAACTACATCCAGGATTTCTGCAACTATGCAATTAAATGTGTTAGATGTGGTCAGGGCCATTCTATAAAAGACTGTCCGGACAAAAATAATAAAGAAAAGCCACCTTTTTGTGTAAACTGCGGAGGGGATCACACTTCCAGTTTTCGGGGGTGTGAAAAATTCCCGAAAGTTAAACAAGAAAAAGCCAAGACTTTTGGAAACCGCATTGTTGAGGGAAAGTCTTATGCGCAAGCTCTAACAAGTGGCTTATATTCAGAGTCGCTCTGTGAAGCTAAGAAAATTTTCACGGATCTTGCAGAACTTGTATCAGTAATAAAAAGTGCTGGGTTCCTTCAGTTAACTCAGCAAGTTAAAGATCTTAGTAAAACACATCAGGCAAACGAAAATAAAAAATTAGATAATGGGTCAAGTGAGAAATAAGCGAGCCCCTATTGTTATCATGAACTGAAATGCACACAGCTTAATTAATAAGATCCAGGAACTTCAACACTTTTTACTTGTACATGATATTGACATAGCAATTGTTACAGAGACTTATGCAAATCCTTGCCATAGTCTACGCATACCTAATTATAGAGTTTTTCGTTGCGACAGACTTAGATATAAAGGAGGGGTTGTAGCAATCTACGTCAAGTATTCACTCCAAGCTTGCCTTATCAAGGAAGATCGAAGTAATGGAATGGAATCGGTGACAGTATCGGTCTTACTCCCATTATACGGTATTGTATTTTTTACTGCACTATATAACCCGCCTACCAATGCAATTAACCCGGATATTTTAACAGAAATGCTGCCTAATGACAAACAGACCATATTGGCAGGTGATTTAAATGCAAAGAACGTTGAATGGGGTTGCAGAAGATCCAACAGTAATATAGAAATCCTCCTTGAGCTTATCAACAACCACCCAATTTACTTTTATGCTCCTACTGAGTATACATATGTACCGTCCAACCCAGGCCGTGGAGACATTTTGGATATTTTTCTGACCACGTCATCTATACCAATGTACCTGGACGTAAAAGTCGAGCTGACTTCAGACCATTTGCCAGTTATTGCTATCCTAGGCATTAATAAATGCGAGGACACAAAATATAAAAGTATCACTGATTGGAATAGTTACAATGATATTTTATTAAATAACCCACAGCAGATTACACCATTAAAATGTAACAAAGATACTGATACTGCAATTAATGAACTGTCAAATAGTATTCTCAGTGCTTACACTCAAGCTACTAAGAAAATCCCTGCAGATCAATTTGCAGAATTACTACCCAAGCATATTAGAGAACTTATTAAATGCCGGAATAAACTACGAAAACGGTGGCACATCTCTTGGGACCCTCGGGTTAAAAGAAACTTAAACAGATTAAGCAGAGAATTCAAGAAACTAATTAAAGAACACCGCGAGGAAAAGTGGAACGAAAAAATTCAAAGTTTCAATGAGCCGGACAGTACATTCTGGAATTTCGCAAGAAATTTAAAGAGAAGCAAATCCTGTAATAAACCGTTCTTCAGCGGAACTACCATTGCTCTTACGAACAAAGATAAATCCGAAGTAATGGCTAAACACCTAGAACAGCAATTTATGCCCAATCAAGAACCCTGCGACTATGAATTTTCTTACGACGTCCAGTACTTCATTAGGGATTGGCTCTCTGGTCCGGGAGCGCATAATAAAGTTAATTATACATCTCCTGCAGAAGTAGTCGAGATTATTAAAAAGTTAAAAAATAGGAAAGCTCCGGGTTACGATGCAATCACTAATGTGGCGATCAAAAGATTACCAATTAAAATTATCACCAAATATGTCAGCATTATTAACGCCTGCTTAACATTAAACTATTTTCCGCAGACATGGAAGACTGCTAAAATAATTCTTCTCACAAAACCTGGAAAAGACATCACAAAACCCGAAGGCTACAGGCCCATTAGCCTCTTGCCTGTCCTTGGCAAAATTTTTGAGCGGGTGATTCTGAAACGCATGGAGCCCTATCTGTCTAGGCTTCCGCCCGAGCAATTCGGGTTTAGGAAGGGCCTCTCAATAGTTAAGATAACTGGTCAGACATTTCAAATTTACTGGAGTTGCTTTGCACAATAATCAGAGTGTCGCCTTACTCATGCTAGACGTGGCGAAAGCTTTCGACCGCGTCTGGCATGAGGGGCTTATCTTCAAGTTAATTAGCGCCGATTTTGATAGAGATCTGATTCTGCTACCCTACTCATTCATACATGATAGAAAGTTTTTCGTAAGCATTGGAAATGACAAATCAGAGTGCAAACGTCTTAACGCCGGTGTAGCACAGGGTTTTATCCTTGGCCCTATTTTATATAATTTTTATGTTACCGATTTTCCTAAAATTCAGTTAGACAGAGGATTCTATTTAGGATGCTACGCAGATGACACTGCGTTAGCTATCTCTTCACTCAGAGCAGATACTGCTATTACGAAACTGCAAGAACTCACCCCAGCTATAGAACACTGGGGTGAGAAATGGCGTATTGCCATAAATGCGTCCAAGTCGCAGCTCATAATTATTAGAAAGAAAAATGCCAGAACCCCGATTACTGTACAACTTAGATTATTTGACACAGAGATCCCCATTGTAAGGAAAGCTACGTATCTTGGAGTCACTATTAATTCAAAATTCAATTGGAAAGATCATATCAAGAAAGCAATTAGCAAAGCATGGGCCACAATTACAAATATCAAGCCTCTTTTAGGAAAAGCGTCTAAATTTAACCTCGTCAGGAAAAGACACCTGTATAATGCTATAGTCAGGCCGATCTTTACATGTGCGTCCCCAGCCTGGACTACCATTACATCTTCTGAAATAAAGAAACTACAAATTCTTCAAAACAAAACTCTCCGTTTAATGACTAATTGCCACTATTACGTCTCTAACGAGACCCTGCACAGGGATTTAAAAATTGAAAGAGTTGAAGAATTTCTTCATAAACAAAATTGTAACTTCTATGATAAGGCGGTAATCTGTCCGCACATGCAACACTTCAAGGTATTTGACTATGTCCCATTACATGACGACGTCAAAATACGCCCCTATGCGGCACACCTTTTAAGAGACGATAATTT